>MU744191.1:321305-333449 GCA_026770625.1 Nicotiana glauca | reverse complement strand
CCCCCCCGGTATTTTATGATGTTAATATTGGAGAACAATAAGATCATGAAACTTTACAAAGACAATTTGGCAATGATATTTTTTTAGGACGAAGAAAATGAGGAAGAAGAATTAGATGAAGCACCCACTAGTCCCGCAACACAAGCTCCAACTCAGAGTCAATCTCGTTCTAGAGCTTTACCCCATGTACCCTCTGTAAGGGGCAAGCCTAATGCTGAACGTCCCAAAACATCATTTGTATGAAAAAATTTTAAACATGATAAAGTCAATCATCGTGCTATATGTGAAAAATGTAAGCAACAATTTTCACACAATAAGTGGTGGGACAGGGTTTTTTTAACTAGACACTTAAGAAAGGATCACAAATATTTATGGATACAAGCTAACATAGAAGCCGGAAAAATTATAGATCCTACCATCAGTACTGGCACTCCTAGTGGATACAGTTCTAATCAAATTCACCAACAACTTGACCCTGCTTCTGGTCATGATTTACACCCCTATTACAAATATAGAGATCGTGAGAACTTAGCAAAAATAGTGGCTATCTGTGGCTTACCATTTACTTTTTCTTCTCACCATACTTTTGTGCACTATATACAAGAAACTTATAACCCTGATTTTCAAGGTTTTCCTAAGACCATTGTTAGAAATGATGTTTTTAAATTTCAAACCGACTATCTTCAATATATTCATTGTGTATCTTTTCACTTAGATTTTAAAGAGTCTATCACATCTGATATAGGTCGTAGTCCTAATGGTTGTGATTACTTAACCTTACATGTCATTGGGTTGATCATCACTGGATCATGCAAAAACGTATTATTGGTTATAAATTTGTTGATTCAAAACACACTTTGAGCATATATTGCAACTACTGTTCTACAAATACTTAATTTTTACGGACTCATCGATAAAGTTTTTAACTATCACCTTAGATAATGCTTCTGCTAACACAAACCGCATCAAATAGCTTAAAATCTAGACTTTGTCCAATTAATCTAGCAATTTTTTATGTTAGATGTGCATGCCGTATTTTTAACTTGGTTGTAAAAGATGGTCTTAATTTATTTTCTGATGCTTGTAGTAAAATACAATATGCTTGTGGCCATAGTTTTCGTGCTCATAAACAAAGTAGAATTCGTGAATTTGCTCAACAAAGTGCTAGTGCTAACCTTTCATTCATAAAAGTTCCAAAAGATGTTTGTACTAGGTGAAATTCTACTTAGGAAATGCTTAAAGTTGCTTATGATTATCAGGTGCCTATCAAAAAGGTATTTAATATACATAATGGTATCCTCGTTGATCAAATTGTTTATTTTGATTGGGATGAGATCAAAGAGCTTACTAAATTTATAAATTTTTTTTATTATGCTACAAAAATAATTTTTCGGTATATATTATCGTACTGTTACAAAAATATTATGGTATACTTGTGGAATTTCTATTGTATTTGGTAAGTATAAAACAAATCCAGCTTATGCACTGGCCATTAATGAAATGATTTCAAAATCTAAAAAGTATTTTTTTCCTATTCTCGAACTTTATTTAATTTTTACTCTACGTAACCCATGTTTAAAACTAAGAGGTGCAAAGGTACTTATTCGTAAAATTTATGAGAATTTAGCAATTCAAGAAAATGAACAACCATCTCTCGAAGACTGCCAAGCTAGCATATATTCTTATGCTAGACCAATGTTTGATAAATATAAATCTATGGATACAACAGGTTGTGAAACTGCTCCTTCTACTTCTAAGTCTAGAGTAGAAGTTTTATGGTAAGATATGGATGATATAACAAGTTTTGATTCCTCTATTGACGATGAACTTGATTCTTATCTTAATCAAGGATGAAAAGCATTAAAAACGAAGAAGGCAAGGAACAACTTTTGTCGTGGTGGAGTGAGCGTGGCAAGGATTTTCAACACTTTCAATAATAGCCCGAGATATCCTGGCTATTCAAGCATCATCAGTAGCATCGGGGAGTGCTTTTAGCGCGGCAAGATTTCAAATTGGAGATCATAGACGTGTATTAGCGGAGGAAAGTCAAGAGATTTTCGTATTATTCAAAAATTGGATTAATTCAGAAAAAAAAAATCTTGGTTTTGAAAAATTAACCAATAGAGAAGAAGAAGAATACAATGAGATGCTTACCACTGGGAGCGATGACGGCATGGAGCTCATGTAACATCAATCAACATTGCCAATTCCAGCAGAATGTCCGAGAGATATTATTGATAAGTTACAAAGAAGCTATATAGGAGCTTACAAATATTAGTATGATAATGTGTAATTGGCTACTAAGAGGCCTAGTTCAAACAGAACCCTTCCTAGAAGGTGGCTGCGTATATTAGGTGCTCTTCAAAAGAATTATATTTGTATTTGAGATTTAAAAGTTCTATCAATAAAATAAAAGGCTCTAAGCGTTGATTTTTCTTTTTATGAATTTTCTTAGTTACTTAATACTTTGAAATTATATTAAGTACATTATAAATCTATTATTAATATATAATTACTAGAACACTTCATTACAAGTCTTTTATTTTAATATTTTATAATTCTTTACTTAGTTTTTTAATTTTTATTTTAACATTTAAGTTTATTAAATAAATCAAAAATCTAGTCGTTGCAAACTTTAAAAATATAGTAATTTTCAATAACCTAGACTTTTTTTTTATAATTAAAAAATACATTTAAGGCCCACGAACCCGTCCCGTCCCATCTCGTTTGTTAGCGGGACAGGATGAACCGATTGTTTTGTCCCCTCTCACCACCGTCCTACGTAAATGTCGTCACGTTCCCTCCCGTCCCGTTAATTTCGCCCTGTCCCGTCCCGTCCCGCTGGACAACCATAATTAGGGGCGACACAACGAGGAAGGGGGGAGGTGATCGCCGACCTGATCTATCGTTGGCAGAAAACACAAACCTGCTAGGGGTTCTAAAAGCAGGGGAGGAAAAAAATGGGTGAAAAAGAGAACAAAGAAGAAAGAGAAAGGAGGAGAGAGGGAGAGGGAAAAATAATACACAACATATTTAATAGCTTAATGGTAGAAAGTGACCATAAATAGATATTTTATTATAAAAATTAAAAGGTAGCTATAAGAAATAATTTTTAAAAAGGTATTTATTTATAATAAATAAAGTATCAACCTTTGCCATAGGAGGTAAAATTTGTAAAAATAGCACGGTATATCCAGTTTTCGGACTGGTCGATCAAAAATAGCCAGCGTTTATCAAGTCAATAAAAAATAGATACCGTTTTGCTGAAATAGAGACCCTTCCAGCATAATATACTGGAGTTCAGTGCACTTGTGTATGAACTCCAGCATATTATGCTGGATCGGTATACTTTGCTGGCTCTAGTATAATATACTTGTGACGATCCAAAGGGGTCATCACCTGTTTCCTCATTCGTTCTGTGCTTCTGAGGCCTTGAAAACCTCACTTTTACTTGCCTCGACTCGCTTGCACAGTCCGGGCATATAACCGGAAGGCTTAAATATGAATTCTGTGTGAAAAATGATGAATTTTGATATTAATATGATTAAAATTGACTTTGGTCAATATTTTGGATAAACGGACCCGAATCCGAGATTGGACAATCCCGAAAGGTTCGTAGAAAAATATGGGACTCGGGCATGTGCCCAGAGTCGAATTCTGAGGTCTAGAACCCGAGTAAAAGAATTTTTCTGTGAAATTATTTTTCTGAAATTATTAAGAAAAATAGAAATAAAAATTGATTAAAATACTATGGTATCGGACTCATATTTTGCTTCCGATGCACAGAACAAGTCTTAAATATGTGTTAAGCGCTTTCTGTAAAGTTTGGTCGAAATCGGACGTCATTTGACGTGTTTCTCGGACCTAAATATAAAAAATTTGAAGTTTATGAAGTTAGAATGAAAAATGAGGAATTTGAGGTTTGATTCATTGATTTTGATATTATTTTGGCAATTTGATCGCACGGATAAGTTCGTAGGATGTTGTTGAGTTAGTGTGTGTGATTGGTTGGGAGCCCCGAGGGCTCGGGAGTGATTCGGAGGTGGTTCGGGGTATTTTGAACTTAGTGAAAATTGCAGAAAACTCAGTTTCGATGTTCTGGTTTTAGTTCTATGCGATCGCATAGGTTGCTTCGCGATCGCATAGTGCAGCCTTCCATGTGCCCGTATTTGTTCTATGTGATCGCATACACTCTTCCGCGATTGCATGGGTTTGCCAGCTCCTTCAACGCGAACGCAATTGATACTCCGCGTTCGCACTTCGTTAAATTCCAAAACTGGGCTGCCTATGCTTTTCCTCTATGCGTTCGCATAATGACTTATGCGATCACAGTTCTTTACTCCCCATTACCCTTTGTGATCGCAATGCCTTCTCCACGGTCGCATAGGGTATTTTTGCCCAGTTAATTTTAAAAGCTCAAAACAGAATAGTTACGGGATTATTCCCATTTTTCATGAAACTTGTCTTCTCCAAGCTATATGGGCAATTTTTGAAGCTCTTCTTCACCAAAGTCTTTGGGTAAGTGATTTTCCACCTAATTCCTTCACTCTTCTTCATTAATTACTGAAATCCTAGACCTAAATCATGAAATCAAAGTATAAATTAGGGGTTTTGGGTAGAGTTATGGTTTTGAGAATTTTGGGTAATTCAACCTCAATTTGGGGTCGAATTTTAAAATAAATTGTATATTTGAACTCGTGGGGTTATGGGTGATTGGGTTTTGGTCCAAGCCTCGTGTTTGGACCATGTGGGCCCGGTGTCTATTTTTGGAAATTTTGGAAGAATGCTAGGAAATTCATATCTAAGCTATGGGATGTTGCCATTGAGTTTTTATTGATACTATTGAATTAATTATGCCTAGATATCATTATTTCAGAATCAGATTGTAGGGGAAAGGCGGTAATTGAGGATTGATTGCTATTCTTTGGACCGAGGTAAGTGTTTGATCTAACTTTGGCTTGAGGGAATATGATTAGAGTGTTATTAATTTCTAATTGCTAAATGATCGAGTACAGTGTATAGGCGTTGTGACGAGCATCTATACACCGGTGTCTAGCATGATCGTGGGTCCTTGTTTGTATTTATTATGATATTTATTTGGGACTCTTCCATGCTAATTGATGAATTCTACATAATGTGAAGAGCATGAGGATTAGTTATGAATTGTGAATTCTTTGAAGCGTTGGCTCGAACGATAAAAATACTATTGAGTAAGAAATGAAATAAATGGAAAGAGATATGATTAATCCCTTGCCGGGATGGTTTGAGTATATATGGATTATCTCCCTTGCCGGGATGTGAAAGTTGTTATTGTTGCTCCCTTGCCGGGATTTAGCTGTTTAATTGTGTTATCCCTTGCCGGGACATTTCTTATTATTTGCTTATTCCCTCGCCTGTTTGGTTGTGATTGCTGTTTGGGTAAGGAAGAGTGATAATGCACAAATGGTCATTCCGTTCCATGTGTTGATTATATTTGCACGAAGGGTCATTCCGTGCCATGTTTTGATTATATTTGCACGAAGGGTCATTCTGTGCCATGTGTCGATTATATTTGCACGAAGGGTCATTCCGTACCATGTTTTGATTATTTATGCATGAAGGGACATTCCGTGCTCTGATTCGACTATAATTGCACGAAGGATCATTCCGTGCCATGAAATGAGATTTATGTGAGGGAAAGCACGAAGGGTGATGCCGTGCATTTTATTTGATTGCTTTTGGTGAGATTGAGAGTAAAAGCACGAAGGTTGATTCCGTGCAACTGTTGATTTTCCTGCTTTTATTAAATATTGTTATTGCCCTGTTCCATTCTTAAGTTGTTGACTTTGTATCCGGATTGTACTCCCCCATAGTATGTTTCCCTCCCTTTTTAACTGTTTAATTTCGGTATTCTTTTCTTTTATTGCATATATATATATATTGAACTGCACATGTTGATTTGGTAGTCCTGTCTAGCCTCGTCACTACTTCGCCGGGGTTAGGTCAGACACTTACCAGCACATGGGGTCAGTTGTGCTGATGCTACACTTCTGTGCTTTTTGCACAGATCACGGTACCGGAGCAGCTTTTGGACCACAACAGTAGTATACTGATCGGGAGCTGACTTCAGTCCAGGGACTTACGAGGTAGCCTAGCTGGCGTTCGCAGACCGAAGTCCCTTTCCATATTTTCAGTTTGTTTTCATTGTACCAAGACATACATTATGTATTTTCTATTCAGACTTGTTTGTAACACTCTTTAGTGGTTCGTGAGGTAGCGACTCTAGTATTGGGTAGTGAAATGTTAAACTTCTGCATTTTGGGTTTTCAGTTATTTATGTTTTAACAGATTTCCACTTTATTTAAAGATTCGTTATCGTATTATTGTTGTGTTGTTATCCGAATATGTTTAAATGCTTGGCTTGCCTAGCTCCGACAGTAGGCGCCATCATGATTCTCAATGGTGGGAAATCCGAGTCGTGACAATACTGGAAACTGGAGCACTGGTACTCCAAACTCCAGTATATTATACTGGACCAATATACTTGCTGGAACTCCAGTATATTATACTGGACCAATATACTTGCTGGAACTCCAGTATATTATGCTGGAGTTCTAGTGTACTTATGCTGAAATTCTATCATATTATGCTGGAGGTCCAACATACTATCCTCAAACTCCAGTATAATATGTTGGAGTTCAATTATACTTATGCTGGAACTCCAGCATAATATACTAGAGTATTTACCGAGTTTTGAACAGTGTTTTCGCTCAGATTTATTTTTAGATAAAAAGTGGCTAAATTTCGATTACTTTTGAAATTAGGCTATTTTTGAACGACCAATTATAAATCAGACTATTTTTAAATTTGTTCCGTAAAATTTCCTTTATTAAAAACTTCCATGAATATTATGTTCCAAAAAGAAGAAAAACAAAACCTACGATCATCCACATAATTTGGGCTTTCATTAGTTGGGCTCGCCACTGTTGTACCTTTGTCACCAGCCCGTATCTCAAACCGGCCCATAAAGTTGATTTTAAAAAAAAAATACATGGTATTTATATAAAAATATATTAAATTTATCACAATTATGTGATAAAACCTTTTTACACTTAATAATTTAATGCTTCCATCGAATGTGAATGAGTGTTTATCCTTAAAATTATCTCTTCTTTGTTATTGTATTTTATTTACCTGTAAGCGATCAAATAAGAAAAATGATGAAAGAAATTCGTGTTTGCCGATTAATAATACTTTTTCAACGTGAATCATGATTAAGAGGATCGATGCACTTCGAATACTAGTAGATGTTTACAGGAGAAAAAAAGAAAAAGAACGAAAGAAACTTCCTTGAATTGTACAATTTATGATTAGGGCAACTCAAATATATGTGTGACCTAAAATCAAAGTTTATCGTGAGGCCTAATTTTTTTAAAAAAAATTGTGAATAATATTTGTAATCAATTTCTTCTAATAATTTTCCTTTTAATTGATAATATAGCCAACGAATTTAATTTATCTATACTGTTAATCTTATATAATATTTTATCAGTTATAATCTTGAAAACTTTTTTTTCGAGACAATTATTATAGAAAAACTCTACTTTTATACGAAAAGTACTAAATATTGTTTTTTTAAAATTATTATAAATCTATTATTTCTAAAAAATGGGGCCCCCAAATTTTGGGGGCCTAAGGCAAAAGCCTTACTTGGATCTACATTAGAGCCAGCCCCTGCTTATGATAAGGGGCGGAGCTAGTTCATCAACTATGAGTTCGGTCCAACCCAGTAGCTTTGATTCAAACCATGTATTTGTCTTCATAAAATTTATTAAATATGCACTAATATTAATTTAAAACTCAGTAACTTAAAATGATTAGAATTCTGAATCAATAAGCTTCAAATTCTTGCTCCGCCGTTGCTTATGATTTTCTTTGACGATCAAGCTTTTATTTCTTTTCTTTTCATCACTAAGGGCGTGTTTGGTACGAAGAAAAATATTTCCCATTGAAAATGGTTTCCTAGAAAATATTTTCATGAAAATGAGTGATTTTATTACTTATTTTTCTTTGTTTGGTTGGTGAATGAAAAATATTTTGTAGTGTTAGGTTAGAGAGTAGAAAATATTTTTCAGAAAATTATTTTTCGTGCAACTCTCTTCCCCCCCTCCCCCCCAAGTCTCTAAAAATTTACACAAATCCTAAGGAACTAATGTGATGATTTATTTCTTTTACGTGAAAATAACGTGAAATTTGTGCTCCATAAATTAAAAAAAATACTTTTTTCTGTTGAAAAAGAAAGTACCCATCTACAACATGAAAATAAAGTACTCATTTTACTAAAATAAAAGAAAATACGCTTTCTATATTATGAAAAAAAAATACTTATTTTGTTGAAATGAGAATAAAATACTTTTTCTATATAAAAAAAAATAAAAAAATACTTTTTTATATCATGAAAAGTTACTCATTTATCGAAATAAAAAAAAAGTCTATCCATAATATGAAATAAAGTACTATTAATAATATTTTTATTTAGGGTTAGGGGTGGGCCAGAAGTTTGGGAATGATGAGGTTGGGTAGGTGTGGGAGGTGGGGTGGTGGGGATGGTGATTGCGGCAAACCCTGCACTACTATTAAGTAGCGAGAGAGGTCGAAACAGCTTTTACTTGATTTAGGGTCGGGATCGAATTCCTCAGAGAGCTAGATATTGGAGTTGGGTATCTACCTGGAATGGAGTTGTGTGATTGCTCCAATTTGCACTTCTACACATTTTTGAATTTTAATTATAATTCTAATTCTATAAACTACAATGCTCAATTTAACTACTATAAGCTAGGATTAAATTATTGCAAGTTGTTCAATTGATAAAAAGGGCACTAGGGTAGTGACTTTCGCCTAGGTGGTCAATTAGTGGAATCTTGAGTCTAAAGCTAGATTGACACATTTGGGGAGTATGATATACTCATTGCTCGATTCTACTCTATACCTCTTAGTAGTTCAAATGATTTTGCCCGAATTAACTTTCTCAAGACCAATTGGGTATGCGAATTTGCACAAGTAATTGAGGATCAAGTCGGGTATTATAATCTCTCGGTTTAACCCTTTAATTGGGGCTATCAATTCTCTTGAGTACGCTCCAATTCCTTGTTGGACTAATTCTAGAGATTTAGGCTTTCTTTCTCAAGAAGAGAAAAAATCAACTAAACACAAGCTAGTATTTGCAACCACTAATAGCAATTAAATATGGAATTAGCCCAAATATCAAACACCCATAGTTAATCAAGCTCTAAAATACAAGAACCATCAATTACCCATATTAGGGTTGAGCCACATCCCTAACTGATGGGTCTATCTACTCATATTTAGAGAGAGAAGCAAAGAAATGGATGAAAAACAACTCATATTAATTAATTGCTAAGATAAACTAGAAGATTCAATATTGAAATGGAGATAAAATTGCCCAAAATAGCTAAGAAAATTGAAGTCACGAACGTAGCTACCAGCTAAATCTATCTGCTTAACCTAAAAATGAAAAAGAAGCTATTTATACTAAGCTAATTCTGCACAAAAATACCTCTGCGGGGTTAGTGCGGACCGCACTAGGGCTCTGAACCTGAAGATCTAACTCTTTGAATTGGGGCACCAAGGACCACAGAGAATAGACTGCGGCCGCGGAGGCTTCTAGTGCGGTCCGCATAAAATGGATCGTGGACCCCATTGGCTTGACACTTGGAATTTGCAGCTCTCTGATTCTTCTCACTGCGGACCGCACGAAATCGAGTGCGACCGCGTTGATCTCAATGCGGATCATACAAATCCTACTGCGACTGCATTGCCTTTGTGCCTGAATGTCATGCTCTCTGAACCTCACACTGCGGAACACACAGAATGTAGTGCGACCGCACTGGCCTTGTTGTACTTGTGCAAGTTTCACTGCTTTTGAGCTGATCTTTAACATCTTGTCACTTTGTTGATCAAATCTGCAATCAAGCACAACTTGTGAGCCTTTTGGGACTATTTTGTACAAATTCATAATCAAAACATAAGCAAGAAGGAGTATAAAAGGTATCAAAATCCTTAGTTATCAGATGAGAAATAGGGCGAGGAAGGTTGAGAAGGAATTTGAAAAAATATTGGTGTTAGTACATTTTAATATTAAAATGCATTATTTCTTGCGAGATAGTGGTTATAAATTGGCAAGAAAGTGGTCATTATTTTGGTGTAACTCTTGAAAGCACTAATATCACGATCTAGCACTAATTACCCGCTAAATGTTAAATTTTATAACCACTAACCATGTTCTATAATTTTATTATGCCACTGCTTTGCTATTTATTTCATGAAAGAAATTCTACACCTATAAATAGTGGTGTTTCGTGGTGTTTGATGTGTGAAAATATGGTAGTGTGTATGAAAAAATAAATTTGGTGTAGTGAAAAAGAGAGTTAAGAGAAGGAGAATATCTAAGTCTCCAACTTATTCTCTACAAAAGAAAAAAATATTTTTTTTTGAAGGAAGATGTTTATTTTGGTGGAGTTTTGGACTCAACAACTTGTTCAGAGTTTGTTCGAGTCATACGACGTTGTCAGTTGTGGTATCCTGGAGGGGACAAGTCAAGAATATTATTGCTAGACCGGTGAAAATGCTACGCAGTGGGCTTGAATCTGCTTAAAGAGAGCGAGATATCCGCTTCTCAGTCTGAAGAATATTTATTTATTTTTCTTCGTCTTATTTTCAACTGTGGTTACTTGTAATTTCACAAAAAAAAATATTTTTCCTCCTCATTGTAGGTAAAACATTTTCATGCAATGGAAGGAAAACGAATTCATGCGTAAAATAATTTCCATAAAATTCAGCCCAACTAAACATGAAAAAAATAAAAAAATATTTTTCGAAAAATATCTCTTTTATACCAAATCCACCCGCAAACTTGTTATTCGAAAAAATAAATTAACTTTAAATTGTCAAATCAATCAACTATTGGAAGTACTGCAGATCAGGTCAACAACTCTGATAAAAGTAAATACAGAGTAGTACCTTCACGTAAGATTTAAAAAAAAAAAAATAGAAAAACTAAAAACAAGGAAAAAATAGGTACAAAATGACAGTAATTATTCAAGCTCTCAGGTTCTAGGCTTATAGCTATTTCAGTGATTACTGTTTTCCCACATGCTTACCTGCCAGTATCTCTATTTGGAAGGTTATAATGTTATCCTGATCTTTAATTGCTTTAAATTAAAAAGAATAAAATAAGTGTGTTAACCTGATCAAATAAAATGAAAAATAATGTTTTGTTGAAAAGCTTTAGGGCCGTTTGCATTTGGTTAGCCAAAAATACAAATGATTATGTACGGAGGAAGGGGTTGTTTGATTCGGCGCAAAGTATTTGACTAAAATATATTTAATTTTTTTTTAATAAATAATTTTTTTATTGAGATATACAATAAGTGAGTTTTAACTATTATAGTGTATTCTCTTAATAGTATTTTCAAAGCTGAAAATATCATATGTTTCATGTAGTTTCTTCTTTTATTCCTTTCCATGTAGTTCCTCTAGGGGTGGTTTGGTACGATAGATAAGTAAAAATAATCTTGGAATAAAAATATAGTAACGTCTTATCTCTTGATTAGTTATTTTTTTCGGAATAAGTTAGCCTGTGATTATTTTTGCTAATAAATAAATTTTTATTGAGATACACAATAAGTGAGTTTTAACTATTATACAGTATTCTCTTAATAATATTTTCAAAGCTGAAAATAACATATATATATTTCATGTAGTTTCTTCTTTTATTCTTTTTCGTGTAATTCCTTTAGGGGTCGTTTGGTATGATAGATAAGTAAAAATAATTTTGGAATAAAAATATAATAACGTCTTATCCCTTGTTTGTTTATTTTTTCTGGAATATGTTAGCCCCTGATTATTTTTGCTAAAATATAATTTTTTATTGAGATACACAATAAGTGAGTTTGGTGACTAATCATGATTCGACTGTCGCCCTATGATAATAGGTGAATTTGACTATAATCACGTCCTAAATAATCACATTTATATGTTGTTTTGATGATATATATGATGACAAAATGCTTTTAGTAGTGTCTTTTATGAATTGTAGGTACAAAATGGGTAAAGAAGGCTAAGGAGCAATTTTGGAGTCAAAAG
>MU744191.1:268109-315780 GCA_026770625.1 Nicotiana glauca | reverse complement strand
CCCCCCCCCCAAAAAAAATCTAATTTTTCCCCTCATTTTACACTTACTCTCTTAGTTAGGGTTCAGAAAATACGGAAAATGTTCAATTTTATCCCTATAATGGCTTAAATTAAGCCAAAAATATCCTCGCCGTTAGTAAAGTGGGCCAAAAATATTCCTCAACTTAACAGCCCTCCACACAAATAATTTTAATCCTACATGGCATCCACGTGACTGTGACATGACAGCCACATAAGAGGGCAGCCCTCTGAACCCGCTCCGACCCATAACAAGCCTAAGTAAAACTCACAAATCTAGGAATCTTGGTTATTGTATGTAGTTGCAAATCTGGGAGCTCATTGATCTTCCTTACCATTTTTTTTTGAAAATCTGGACAGTGTTTTGTTTACAATAGTCTTTTTTTTTTGGCAGTGTAATGTTACTACAGTTTTCTTTGTTGAAAAACTAGACATTTTGGACAGTGTTTTGTTAACAATTTTTTTTTTTGCACAACTGAACAACGTAATGTTACTGCAGTTTTTTTTAAATCTGGACAGTTTGGAAAGTGTTTTATTTACAATATTTTTTTTTGGCAAAACCGAAAGTTTTGAACAATATAATGTTACAACAATTTTTTGTTTGAAAATGGATCGGAGCGGGTTTAGAGGGTTGCCCGCTTATGTGGCTGCCATGTCACAGCCACATGGATGCCATGTATGATTAAAATGACTTTTGTGGAGGGCTGTTAAGTTGAGGGACATTTTTGGCCTATCGTATTAAGTTGAGGGACATTTTTGGCCTATCGTGTTAAGTTGAGGGATATTTTTGCCCACTTTACTAACGACGAGGATATTTTTGGCCCAATTTACTAACGGAGGACAAAAGTGAGCCATATACCATAATTTAGGGATAAAATTGAACCTTTTCTGTAGAAAATATGAACCACTTCTGTCCCTCCTTTCTTCTCCGTCATCGTTGCTGGGATTCTAATGTCCAAAGCCCACTTAAATCCTATCTGCTTCTGCTTTTGTCATAAACAAGGGTTGTTGGTTTGTTTTTATTTTTTTGGAAAATGGATGAAAATCAATAGCGGAACAGAGAGGGGCAACCACCCTTTTAATGAAAATTCCAATACTCTATGTTTTGTCTAATTTCTTTCTGGGGTTTTCACCTCCGAATTTCAAAATTTAATGGAAAATAGCCAGGTTTACACTTAAGAAAATAACCTTCCAACTGAGGCTCAGATCTATAATATCGAAGACAAGGCAAGAGATTGGAGACACCGCCATGGCTTCAAACACCGGTTGCAAGTCGTCATCATTCGGGTCGCTTCGCCAAGTTACGGCTCCAATTGTTCTCTTGCCCTAATCAATTTGCTCAGAGATAGAAGAACAAATTGTCATCACAGACTTTTGCTATAATTATCAACCATTCTTATTTTAATGATTTTTTCTTCTTATTTTAATTATTTCTATTTCAACGTGTGCATATTCATGCTCATTATCCGCGTGAATTACAATCACTTTGTCTAGCTCAACCATTATTTTGCCACATGTGCTTGATTAAAGGTCAAAGGATTTTAAATAATAGGTTTTGATCAAGTTAAAGTGTTTGGATGAAAACAAGTGAAGTAGGACGACCCAGGACAAATATACGTGTCATTTAGGCCAATCTGCTAAAAATGAATGTACTGAACTTTTTATCTGTAAGATTATCCACTAGCAACTACCCATAGCACGAGTAGTCTATAGCTACCCGTGCTTAGCATGAGTACTCGATACCTACTTGTACTCAGCACGGTTGATTAGATCCTTAGCACGAGTAATTCGGACCTCAACATGAATACTTGGTACCTCAACACATATACTAGAAACCTTAGCATGATATTTGATACCTACTTGTGCTCAACATAAGTACTTTAAACCTCATTACGAGTAACTAGATCCTCATTAGCGGTACCCGAAACATCAACATGAGTGCCATAATTTAGAGGTTCTTTTATAATGTTAGTGTATAACAATTAAACTTCATATTTAACAAAAGTACAACAACAATGACCCGGTAAAATCTCACTAGTGGGGTTCAGAGAGGGTAGTGTGTACGCAGACCTTACTCCTACCCCAATGGAGTAGAGAGGCTATTTTCGAAAGACCCTCAGATCGAGAAGACAAAATGACAAAATCAGTATCACCCTAGAGTTCGTATGAAAAGTAACAACAACGTGGAAATTAGAAGCTAGAGAAGGTAGATGTAAAGCGAAAGCGATAGACAGTAAGTAGAATCAGAACTATAAGAAACGAAAGAGTAATAAGTCACCACATTGCCACTAGCCTTGCAAAGGTACGAGATAAGGAAAAACTCACCTGCTTCCTAACGTACAACCTTAATCCTCAACATTCGCAATTTCCTATCAACAACCATGTCCTCGAAAATATGAAGCCTTGCCATGTCCTACCTAATCACCTCACCCCAATACTTCTTTGGCCGCCATCTATCTCTTCTTGTGCCCTCCACAGCCAACCACCCACACCTCCTAACCGGAGCATCTATGCTTCTCCTCTGTATACGCTCGAACCATCTGAGCATCGCTTCTCGCATCTTATCATCAATAGGAGCCACACCTACCTTATCCCGAATATCTTCATTCCTAATCTTATCCATCATAGAGTGCCCGCATATCCACTTCAACATCCTCATTTTTTCTACTTTCATCTTCTGGTAATGTGAGTTTTTAACAGGCCAACATTTGGCCCCATACATCATGGCTGGTCTAACCATCACTTTATAAAACTTACCTTTGAGTATTGGTGGCACTCTTTTATTTAGCATTATTCTTTGTGAAACAGTTTTATTAAAAAAAAAGACAAAGCAGTTTACCTTGAAAATGGTAATAACAATTAGATTTGATTTTGTGGTTCTTAAAATATGTGATCTATTTTTATGCTAGTTGTTAGGTAATAGATGTTAAGTGAAAGACTAGAAAAATAAGATAATAGCTTGAAAACGACGTAATAACCAAACCAAATGGTTGGAAATCGGGGGCCTCGAGCTTGCATATTCGAGGCCTCGGGGTCCAGTTGGTTACCCGGTCAAGGGCAATCGATGAAGGATTAACAATTATGAGAGCTACGACAGCGGCTCTTTATGACCAATAATGAGCAATAAATGATGAACAATTAATAGAACACAATGAATATAAGCAATAAATCTAAATAATAAAACCAAGAGAATGTGTTCAATCTAAAGAGTAGAGAATGTTCTTGTATTTAATGTTTTCTGTTGTATATATTTACAAAATGAGAAAGGTCCCCTTTATAGATAAGGGAAATCCTATTATATTACAAATACGTTTATTACAAAGATTTGGGGCTGGTACAACCATTTAATGCCATGACACGGGATTGGACTAGCCTAATAGACTTTGCCAGCTTTAATCAAGTGCCTAGGGAACTCCCCATCTTTCTATCATAGCTATCGATCTACGCTGCCTCAGAGTTGATCGGTTGGAAATCTTTCGATATTACATCTTGAGTTCGCCTCGCGCCCTAGCAGGCTTATCTATGGAGCGTCGTAATGGCCACGAAATTGGCTCCTCTGATTTTCCGTATACAGATAGTCCCCGCGTTTCCTAAAATAAAAATGATAGGAAACGATTTCATTGATTCTTTGATACTATTGCTGTGACGTCAGTCTATCAGAGCATTAAATGCCATGACTCAAAAGCCACGCAAGGGTTGCCGTCAATATGACTATCGAGAAGCCCATGAACTGCTATTGATTCATCCTTTTCGCTGCCCATATGGCTTCTATAAATACCTCAATCGTTTAGTGATTCACACTTTTACAACATCTTCAAACTTTTAGAGCCAAAGTCATCCTTTTTTACATTATTCTTTCTTTGGTTCTTGATTCATCACTTCCTTTCTCAGAATGACATTTCTACCACCATGGCTAGAACCTCTAAATAGTGCCTTGAAAAGAGGGTACCACCTCTTCATCTCGAACATCTAAGGGTAAACTAGAAGTGGCCCCCACTATTGAATAGTGTACCCCTACCAAGTTTGATAATGTGAATGAATTTTCTATCGAGAGGCCCTCATCTACGTCGGGCCAATATGAGCATGTGTCCCGATATATTAGTGTCGTGACTAATATACGAAAAGTGATGGAAGACTGTCGATGGGAGATGAAAATGCTGGTTGATATTCCCAGTTCTAATGAGAGCATAACAGATCATAAAGCCGGCTTTCATTTATGTATATACATACCCATTCACCTTGGGTCCCATCGATTCTTCAGACCCTTCTTCCTCGGCGATATATCTGGTTATTCTCGACTTTGTTCTCAAGTATCAAGTGACGCTTGTCCAAATCTATCCATATTTTTGGAGGATAGTCTATATGTTCCATTATTTCTCCAACAAGGTCGTAGGTATGACTTTTACCCTTGACCACTTGATTAGATTGTATATCCCTCGTCTTTATCGAGGTTTGATTAAGCTTTACCCTCGATCCGCGAAGTCTTTTTTCTCGAGCATTGATGAGAACAAGGATCGGGGGTGGGTGAGCAGGCTTGTCCGAGTGAGGACCTCAGACATCATCTCATCTGAAAGGATGCCATTCTCGGAGATGTGGAATACGGAGCGTAAGTGCCTTTTCTTCAGACATGTTTTACTGTTTCCTTACCTTATTCTTAAAAAATGATCTTCCCTTTTTTTTAGCAGCTACCATTTGGTATCCCGATGCGGTCCAGGACCTATCGGGGTGGATTTGGCAACTGAATACTTTGTTCTCTTATCTCGAGCTTTCTTAGCCCTATTTGGCTAAAATGCGGTGGCCGGCCAAGAATCACGGTAAATATTTAGTTGTCGCCACTACCATGTTTCAATGTCTCTTTCGCGTAACCTTCGCGTTGGTAAGCTTTGAGTATTATGCTTATGTAGGCCTTGGTGAAGGAATGTTGATGAGACCACCTCCCGAAGGCGAAGAAGAGACATCGAAGCCCAATAAGGGTAAGAAGAGGAAGATAAAGGCGACCGCTGAATCCCCTACATCAAAGAAGCCCAAATCATGCAGGCCTCGGGCTGATGCCAAGGTCTCTACTTCAGCTACCGGGGCAAGTCCCGACACTGAGGGTAAGGATGACGATGATGATGAGAACCCTTTGGTACAAAAGACGAGGTCGGACACGGATACCCCGCAGGTGGCTGGGTCGAGGGCCGCTAAATCGGGAATGATTGATTCGGCTCGAGCCCATGTTGTGTAGGCCTTTGAGAAGGGTGCAGATACGGTCCTCGAGTTCCTAACTAGATGTGGTGCAGTCCCTATCGAGGAACCCATTGTTGATGACTCCTAAGAACCCAAACCCGAAGCTTCTTGGGGGCGAGAAGAGACCCTTAGGGAGCTTATTACCCTAGGTGACACCAATTTGGGCCCTTCATACTCATCGGGAGAGATTAGGGATGCTCAGGATCAGGATATTGCTGGTGCGGGGGCCTTTCACGGAGGGGGAAATGTGCTTGAAGACCTTCTTGCTGATTTCGATGATAGTATTGGTCTCAAGGATCACTATGCCCTCGGGGAGGCGGAGAGGCCTTATCAGCAGGTGATACTGTTCGTATATCATTTATGTTTTTAAGTTTTTGTGCCTGACCTTATGTCTTTTCTGTGGTGTTGTAGTCCAAGAAGATGTATGATTTGCCTTCTCTATGCTCCAAAATGAGCTTTCATGCCGTAGGAAGGAGGTTGAGAATCTCACCTCGAGTTTAAATGAGTTGGAGACCTCTTCTGCCCGAAAGGTGGAGGAGTTGAGTGGACTCAGGGCGAGAATGGAAGGAATATGCCGAGAAAAAGACACCCTCGCCGAGCAGGTAATACCGTATTTGCAAACTCGCACTTTGTCTTTGTAACTTGGTATTGTACCAACTTTCTTTTCCCTCGCAGGTCAGGCAAAAGAATTCCCTGGTGGAGAAGCTCCGAGAGAAGGTAGTTGCCAAGGATGCAGAGGTCCTCGATTTAAGGGAACAAAATGGGGTTGTGGCCTCGGAGAGGGACCTTTTGCGAACAGAGCTGGTGTCGACCCGGGACCTTCTGCAAAGTTCCAAGGAGGAGGTTTCCGCTTTATTGTCGGCTAAGTCTGTGGCAGAAGAAAAGGCTCCTCGTATAAGAAAGATGCCACCACTGCTAACGTACAAGCTCGAGAGATATAGTGAAGGCCGAACAAAAGCTAGTGAAGGCCGAGTAGAAGCTAACTCGGGCCGTTACTTATGCTCATGCGCAAGTGAGGAGGCAGGCTCTTGAGGAGGCGAGTAACAAGGGCGTTGATCTCTCAACCAAGATCAAGGGAGCCCGAACCATGGAGGAAGAATCTGCTTATTCAGATACTTTAGATGAGAGTTTCGATGATGGTTCAGAGGGCAGTGGGGGTGGAGAGTAGACTTAGGTCGACTTTTTCTTCTTCTTTTTGTCCAAGAATTTCTCAGGGGAAAGACTTTGTAAATGCTCCCATGTTGTAAATATGTTTTTGGGAATATAATAATTTTTCTGCTTCCAGTCTTTTTGAGTTTTACGTTTTAATGCTTTTGTCTCTGAATTTTGATGTTGGTTCTTCGGGGCATATACTTGGAGCAGTCGAGGCCATTGATATTGAGCACCATCTCAAAATTGGGCCGATAGTATCTATATGTTCGATGCCCTGCAAATGACAAAAACCCTCGGGGTCGAGTGACTCTTGAGCACTTGCGTGATAGTATCATTTATGTGATATGGTCGTGAAGTGATCGAGGTGGCCCCACCTGTGTGTTTCCCAAAAATGGTACTAACATGATCAAATTCCATTGGTCTCTAGGGCAGGCGATCAATCGCCACCTGGTCTATATATATACTTGTTTTCCCTCCATTTGAAAATACCGCTGAACTGAGAGACTATCTTCTTTATAGGGTTTCTTTTTCCGTGCGCCAAATTTCCTTCAACTCAAAGCTTTTTTATTTCCCCTTTATTTGTTTTGCCATAGCCACGGCTGATATGCCCAAATTCGCTCGTCAAAGAGATGAGGGCTCTGTCCTAGATTCGCACTCAGTCGGTGGTACACCGTCGGCGTTCGGCGGGCTAACATCGAGGTGCTTCATCACGAGGAGGGATTTTACATTAGAGAAACCTCCCAATGTCCCGGGCCGCTGGGAGCATGCGTCGAGGTTTATCTCCTCGATAGGGGAAGAGCATCTTGAGGCTGTTAGAAAATACTGCAGATGGGGAGGAGAAGTGGTGATGTAGGTACTTTCCTCGGAGGAGAGCATTACGGTCTATGTCGAGGGTTTTTTGAACGTATATGCGTACCCCTTTATATTGGGCCCTCTCGATAGGGTTGTACTAGAGTTTTGTAGGAGGTATCAGGTTACCTTGGAGCAGGCTCACCCATCCTTTTGGAAGATAGTGCTGGTGATAAGATATTTTGCAGATAAGGTCAGGCTCGCATTCACCCTTAGTCATCTCATTAGGTTATACCAGCCTTTGCATTATCGAAACTTGATTACTCTGTGACGTTGATCCACTCGGCCCCTTGCCATTAGTGATGAAGGATACGAGGACCGAGGGTGGATAAGTCGATTTGTTTGAGTACGAACAGTCGATGTTATCGCTGGAGAGTTTCTGTCCTTTCCTGAGAAATGGAATTTCACAAGAAAGTGGTACACTTGTGTATTTATTATTTTTGTCCATAGTGGAGGCGGGCTCCGTGAAGATGTTCTCTTTTTTGTTTTTTATAGCGATCCCTTGGCTGCCGGATGAGGTTCCCGACCTGGCAAAATGGTCTTATAAGCTGGCAGCTTGCTCGACTTATGATAAGTGCAAATGGCGATACTTGTCCAAGGGGAGATGGGAGCCAAAGCATCATGGTAGGTGCATAGTGGCTTGTTTTCTTATAAAGGTACTTTCTTTATAGCGAACTAACTCTGCCAACGCAGGTGTTAGAGAATTTTTTGAGATAAGGCTGTGTCCCCAAGGGGAGAAGGAAAGATTGCCAACCTTAGGGCCAAGGATTGATAACAAACGGAAGGAGTCATTGGGAGGCGAGCTCGCAGTGGGGCGAACCTGGTTCGGAGGTTTAAAAGAGAGGCGTCGTCCGAACCTGTGGCCTTTGAATCATCTATGTTTGGAAAGACAGTTTCTTTCTTGCCGCCTTCTTCCATTCCCGTCGAAGGTACTTCAACGGACAAGGGTTACCTGCCCCCTTCCTCTTCCCTTACCGAAGGTACTTCGAGGGAAGTTCGAGGACATGAGCCGAATGAATCAAGTGGAATATCGGGCGAGCGTGCTCCCACCAGGAGTAGTTTTACTGGGGCTGATGAGGTCAAGCTAGTAGATGTGTGCTCGACTTTTGATAAATCCCAACGGCTCAGTTCCATGGTGACTTTTGGCAGTCGATACAAGATTTTTTAGTTACGTGCCTTCCCTTTCTTATTGAGCTTCCTTTTTGCAGGCTTTTGACAAGCTCAAGTTCAAGCTGCTTCATCGTGAAGACAGGTTGTGGAAAGTTTTGGATGGGAAGAAATCCCTCAAGTTTCTTTGTAAGAAAAGGGGAGATGATATGGTTTACCTGCGGTATGAGGCAGATCAAAGTCGGAACTACGAAAGCTATCTCGAAAGACAGGTAACCTTTATTTTGAGTCTATGTATGCTCCTTATTCTACTTTCGGAGATTAATATTTCGATATTCCAGCTGCAGAGTAAAACGGAGGGCCTGGAACGACCTTGGGGCGATGTTGGTCGGGTTGAGTATGAGTGTAAAGAGCTAAAGGCTCAGGTAGATGCCCAAGTTGTGGCCAAGAGGGATGCTTTGGCCAAGGTTTCTGCCTTCGAAGTGCAACTCTGGAATGCTCGAGCAAACAACTCGGTCTGAACGAGCATGATTGCGAGGATCGGGTTTGAACTTCTAAAGATGAAGGCCGAGGTTGTAGATTCTCGGGCTGAAGCCGAGGAGATCCTAACCAAGGCTGATAAGAAAGTGGTCGTCTATTTGCAAGATGATGCTGATGCTCGAGCTAAACTGAGAGGGGCTCTCGACCGGGAGAGTAGGAGCAAAGAGTGTGTTAGGTGTAAATCTCGGAGGGAAACCCTCGAGGAGATCCATGCTAGGGGCTTCGATCTCTCGGAAGAGATAGAGCAGGCAAAGGCGGACGAATATGACGCTATGTTCCTTCTGTCCGAAGTCGAAGATGGCGAGAAAGAGCCCAACGGGCCATACTCCTCGTGGGGGATGTAGATTAGGCCTTCCTTTTTTGATTTTTTGTATAGTGTTTTTGTTTACCTTGAAAATAATAATAACAATTAGATTTGATTTTGTGGTTCTAAAAATATGTGATCTATTTTTATGCTAGTTGTTAGGTAATAAATGCTTAGTGAAAGACTAGAAAATAAGATAATAGCTTGAAAACAGCTGTCACACCTCGTTTTTACCGTAGGGATATGGAAAGAAAGGAATTTTTCCAATTTAAGTGACATTAATCAAAATGAGATTATTTATTCAATTTCAGAGTCGCCACTTGGAATAATTTTATGGTGTCCCAAGTCACCGATTTATTTTAAATCCCAAATCGAGTAAATATGACTATGTTTTAAAGTCTGCAAAGCTAGAAGAACGGGTAAAGAATTATGTTAGCCCGGGAGAAGGTGTTAGGCATTTTCGAATTCCATAATTTTAGCACGGTCGTTGGCTTAGTTAATTATTTAATTATGCATTTTAAAACCTAAGTGCGTTTTACCTTCTGCCGCTTTTAAATTACTTGATTATGACATTATGGGGTTATCTTGAAACAAGTTACGTGTATGTTTACTTATTTTGTTTGGCGCGTAAAGAATTATACCATGCGTATGTGTACACAATTTACAACACTTATTTTTTTTAAGATTATTTGTCCAAAATTGCGCAAACACGTACTTCGATTTTAATTATGGTAATAATAATTATGTCATGCGAATGTACACATAATCGCGATGATCGATTTAATTAAGCGTGCATAAGGCATATTAATCACATCTATGAATTGTTTATTTTCCTAAATTAGTTTAGAGTTATATGTGAAGGCCTTGCATTACTATCTCAATTCCCAAGTATGATAACTAAATGTAAAGAAAGTAGCTTAATATTATACCCACAGTTATTGAATTTATGGCAAAGAAAAACTTTGCCATAAATTCAACTCTTTGCGGATGCCCTTCTAATAGAAGTAAGAGAGGACCTTCCTGGTGGTAGCATCAATGCCAGAGTGTCCCCCAGTAGGAGAGGAATGCCAAAGAGTAAGAATTTTAGTGCGTAAGGAGGCATTGTTTCCAATCAACAGCTTGCCCTTCCGTCAGAGTTGGTGGTTAATCCAAGTCAAGTTCTTTTGAGGGGTATGCTGGAGGGAGGAGATGAGAGCAGCAAGCTCAGGGTCAGTAGACCAACTAGCTCGAATTTCCTGCCAAAGATCTGTTTGGACATGTCTTAATAATAAGGACATGAGCTCAGCACCTTGGACTCGAGAGTGTGCATCTGCAGCAATATTATCCTTGCCACATTTATATTGAACTTCGAAATCAAAAGGAAGGAGTTTGGCTAACCACCTGATCTAAGAATCAGTGTGAAGCTTCTGTTCCAAAAGGTATTTCAAAGCCTTTTGATCAGTCTTCACGATGAAATGATGACTGAGCAGATAATGAGACCATTTGGCTACAGCAAACACCAATGCTAAGAGTTCTCGTTCATAGATAGAGAGGGCCATATGCCTAGGAGAAAGACCCTTACTGATAAATGCTATAGGATGATCAGATTGCATCAGCACAACACCAATATCAGCTCCACTTGCATCAGTTTCCACAATAAAAAGCAAGAAATAGTTGGGTAATGCCAAGACTGGGGTAGAAGTGAGGGCATGCTTGAGCTCAGCAAATGCTTGGTCAGCAGAGGCAGTCCAATGGAAATTATCTTTCTTGAGTAACTCAGTGAGCGGTCTGCTGATTAAACCATAACTTTGAATAAATTTTCTGTAGTAGCCAGCCAACCCAAGAAAACCCCTCAACTGTTTGACAGTAGTTGGAACAGGCTATTGTTGAACAACTGTTGTTTTATAGTAGCTACACCTTGAGCAGAAATAAAATGTCCCAAGTACTCAACACGTGGAACACCAAACACATATTTGGATTTCTTAGCAAATAACTTATGTTTCGACATGATCTCAAATACCTGCTACAAATGATGGACATATTCAGCTGAAGAGAGGCTATAAACCAATATGTCATAAAAAAACTAGCACAAACTTTCTCAAGAAAGGGAGGAACAAATGATTCATCAAACACTGAAAGGTCTAGGGTGCATTTGTCAGGCCAAAGGGCATAACCAAGTATTCATAATGGCCCATGTGAGTCTTTAAAGCAGTCTTCGGGATATCCTCAGGTACCATTCTGATTTGATGGTACCCAGATCAGAGGTCAATTTTAGAGAAAATGGAGGCTCCTGATAGATCATCTATAATGGGAACGGTAAATTTATCCTTGATAGTGCAATGATTCAGTTCCCTATAATCTACACACAATTGCCATGAACCATCCTTCTTGCCGACCACCACTACAAGAGACGAGAAAGGACTGTTGCTATATTGAATGACCCCCTACTGCAACATTTCCTTCACCAATTTCTCAATGATATCCTTTTTCATAGAAGAATACCTGTAGGGTCGAATATTAATTGGTCTAAATCCAGGTTGCAATGGAATCTTATGATCAAAAGCACCTCTTCATGGTGGAAGAGTGGTAGGTTCAGCAAACATCATACCATAGTTAATAAAAAGATTATGTAAGACCTGTGATTCTGGCTCATTTGTTGGAAGTTGAATGGCATTCAGTTGAGCAGACTGGGGCTGATCAACCAAAACTTGCATCATAAAAAGTTCTACATCCTCCCCATTGAATTTATTGACAGTTTTAGGACTTGATAACTTGCAGGCATCAGTAACCTCCTTCAAAACAAGTTGTTTGCCCAAATATGTGTAGGTCATGGTGAGGGCAGAGTAATCCATAGTTACCAGTCCAAGAGTCTTCATCCATAAGTCACCCAATACCAGATCATATTTTCCAATTGGAAACACAATCAAATCAGATTCATAAGTGGTACCTTCTAGCATCTATTGGAAATTCCTCACTATGCCAGATGTGTCTTCCATTGTATTGTTGCCTAAACTAACATATCCCACCTTAGTTGGAATTATAGTACATCCCAACCGCTTGGCTGACTCAGTGTCAATGAAATTGTGTATGTTTCCCTCATCCAATAGAATTTGAATAAGTATTTTGTCACTATAACCAGTAACATGGATAATTTGGGCACCTTGAATTCCTGTTAGAGCACATAAGAAATAAAGGGTTGGTCACTACCAGGGGAGGACCAATCCTCACCAGGTGGCTCACTATCCGTACTGCTAATTACATTGTCAACAAATTCAGTCTCAGCTACCTCCAGTTCCAGCACAAACATTTGCTTTGGAAGAGTGCACTTACGTCCGAGAGTGAATTTGTCATCGCAAAAATAACAAAGGCCTTGAGCTCTTCTATTTTGCATCTCAGTAAGAGAGATATTTCTTCTAGCTTTGGGAACAATTGCAGCATCATGAGCAGTAGAATTCATTCTAGTTGATTGTAAGGACTAATGATTTTTAAACCCTGAGTTGTCATAGACAGACTTTCTAGTTGATGAATAGCTCCCAGTTGACGTGTGTTTCAAAACTCTAACATTGGCAGCTAAGGTAGCTTCTGCTAACCTAGCTAATCGATAAGTTTTTGATAGTGATTTTGGCTCATGAATTTTAACAGGGTGAACCAATTCTTCCTTCAAACCCCCAAGGAAACATGAAATCGCTTGTTCAACCGTTAAGCTACACTGAGCCAAAAGTCTATCAAATGCAAACTGAAATTCCCTCACAGTGCCAGTTTGTCTTAGCTTTTTAAGTTCGAGCATGGGATCAGCAAACTCCTCCCCAAACGCTTCAATTAATTCAACTATATATTCATCCCAGGTGGGTAGTATGGGTAAATTCCTGCATTTCAAATATGATTGATGCCAAACCAAGGCATCGTCATCCAAGTTCATGGCAACTAACCTCACCCTTTTATTGAGGGGAGTGTCATCTTTAGCAAAATACTGATCAATCATCTACAGCCATGTTTTTAAGTTTTCCCCATTGAAACAAGGGAAAACTAAGTTATGATTTCTGCTAACACAGTGAGGATTTGGTCCCAAAATACCTTGCCCTGATTGATGCACCTTATCTCTACCAGTAGAAGCTGAGGCACTGTCCCTCGACTGTTGATTAAGTTGCCAACCATCAAAGGAGTTTTTGAGAGAACTTACCATGTGGAGTAGCTCCGCATGTCATTTATCCATATCTTCACGTAATTCCTGCTGCTTTTTAAGCAACTCTTCGCGAAGATCTAAGTGCTGGGAAGCTAAATCTTCATATTGCTCCTGCAGTTCAGTTGGCGGAACTCCAATAATTAATTCGACGCCCTTTCGAAGTCCCATGTTCTGTGGCTCTGATACCAAATGATGCCCAATTGTGGGGTATCAGGTGATAGCAATGGAACAATAGCAAAAAGAACAAGAAGAAGGAGAAGGAAACGGATAGAACAGAGAGAGAAGGAGAGGAAGAGAGAGATGAACTCAGTTTGTCATATATTTCATAATGTGTGTATACAAATCTCAGGAGCTACTTATATAGTCTGAAAATGCAAAAGGAATGATACAGTTTGAATTAAAGCTATTAACTGATTTTTCCGCTAAAATTTAACTAAAATTCAAATGCTTAACTAAAATTCAAATGCTTGCTTCCACCTAGCCACTAATAGGCGTATCAACTGGCCTCTTTTCATAAGGACCCTCTAGAAAAACAATGGATCACTAGATAACAGTAAACATTTTTATTATTTTTTTTTTTAATCTCAATTATCTATTAAAATCCTTCTGAATTGTTGATGACCTTATTTATTAATGAAAACACGGTGAAGACAAGGGAAAACTTATTAAATTCTATACCTGGTACTAAGAAAACTAATAGCGACTCTTACTGTTAACTCGATCAATTTCAAGCAAGATTAGGCAAAGATAGGAAAAGTAGAGATGAACATGTTAAGCGAGGTCTCTTTAATAGCAGAAATTGCGAAGAATCAATTCAAATTGCGACTCTAAAACTCGGCCCAAGAAATGACAGCAACTAATTCAACATCGGAACCGCGAATGAAATCTCGAACTCCGTATTCAAACTAAAATAACATAAACTCCAGTTTTCCAAATGAATCTTGACTATAAAATAACAATGTTTTTTTTTTCCGATCCCCCCTCTTTCTTTTGTGAAGTCTCTTCATTATATATAGAGATGTGTGTGTATAATATCGTGTGTATGTCTGTGCAAGATCATGTGTGTGTTGTAAGATCGTGAGTGAAATGGGGAGTGTGAATTGGTAGGTTTTGGTTGTTGTTTTTTTCCTTCTTTTGTTGCCTTTTTTTTCAAATTAAAAAAAAATTTCAAGTAAAATTCAATAAAAATATTAGGACAAAAATATTAATTAATTGACTCAAGATTTACAAATATATATATATATATATATATATATATATATATATATATATTTTAATGATACTAAAAAAAATACATATATATTTACTTGTTTACACTATATATGTACTGGTTGAAATAAAGAAAAGAGAGTAAATTACAAAGCTAAAAATATTAGCCAACTACTTTGAGACACAGATATCATATACATAAGAAAACTAAATATTTACACTATAGTTAAATTATACTAACTAAAATACCATAGCTTACATTTAAAAATTCTAATTAAAAGAAATTATATTTTTTTTGTAAATTTTTATTTTCTCTTTACAAATAAAATATGTTCCATAGGTATTTATATCTATTTAATTTTCTCAAATGATGCCTATTAAAAGTAAGATAAAAATTTAAAATATTAAGATTAGATCTAAAAGAAATATTTATACTAAAATAATATGAAATTCGATGTGGTCAAAAATTAGTTTTTCGGAGCATGCCCCTCTTTGCTTGGAAACATGAAGAGTTTTCAGGCAAAGAGAATTGAACAAGGTGACTGATTTTTACCTCACCTTTATTTAAAAAGAAAAAGAAGTTAAAAGAAGAGGTTGCGACCGAGCCTTGGTTTTAGGCAACCTACATATCCTGGGTCATGGGGGAATTAGGTCACATGTAGTTCAAGTGGAAGAAGAGTGATAGAGTATTCTTAGAAGGAGAGTCGAGCGAAGTTATGTCGAGGTTCTAATATGCGGTTCCTACTATTACATCAAAATGAAAAGAAAATTACATACTCTTGAAATCTAAGAGTTACAAAATTGCTATCTAAATGTAATCCGGAGTCTTGTCTTGATTATTGAATTGCTCCCCCCGTTGACTTTAGACTGAAACTTGATGCTCTCGATGCAACAGACTATGAAATATTCTCACAAGCTTGTTTCTTGACCAGATGATGGGAAGATGGATCTTGACCATATGTCTCCGCATGCATTACATCAAAGCTGATTGCGGCTGGTATTGAGACCAACGTTCCACTTTCTTTGAAAAGAACTGAAATCTTATTTTTGCACATCCAATCCGTGCTTTGCAGAAAACCTACAAGCCATCACAAACAAACAAAACGAAAAAAAAATTCTGCCCCAGTTTGCGCTAGAAAATTTTTGTGAGTTATTGAAAACACAATAAACTATCTTCGCTATTGCAAAATGAAGAATTGAAATTTTTTTTTTTTAAATAAATAATAGGGGATGTCGTACCCAGTGTTAACAAGAAAAAAGGCAACAAGGGGATGTAGTACCCTGTGTTGACGATAAAATGAGGCTCGTGGCGCTCTGAAATGCTACTAGGGAATTTGTACCCTATGTTGGCAGAAAGTAACGCAACCAGGGGATGTAGTACCCTGTATTGGCAATAAGATGAGGCTCGTGGCACTCTGAAATACTACTAGAAAATGTTGTACCCTATGTTGGCAATAAGATGAGGCTTCTGGCACTCTGAGATGCTACTAGGGAATGTAGTACCCTATGTTAGCAATAACAAATGCAATCAGGGGATGTAGTACCCTGTTTTGGTAATAAGATGAGGCTTTGGCTCTCAAAGATACTATCAGGGAATGTCGTACCCTATGTTGGCAATAAATTGAGGCTCCTGGCACTCTGAGATGCTACTAGGGAATATCGTACCCTATGTTAGAAATAAGAAATGCAATCAGGGGATGTAGTACCCTGTTTTGGTAATAAGGTGAGGCTTTGGCTCTCTAAGATACTATCAGGGAATGTCGTATCCTATGTTGGCAATAAAATAAGGCTCGTAGCTCTCTAGGATTCTACTAGGGAATGTAGTACTCTGTGTAGGTAGAAAGTAATGCAACCCGGGGATGTAGTACCCTATGTTGACAATAAGACGAAACCAGGTGATGTAGTACCTTGTGTTGGCAATAAGGCGAGGCTATTGAATCTCTAATCTTCTACTAGGGAATGTCGTATCCTATGTAGACAGAAAATAATGCGACCAAGAGATGTAGTACCCTGTGTTAGAAATAAGATGAGACTCGTGACACTCTAGGATGCTAATAGGGAGGGTTGTACCCTATGTTTGCAATAGGAAATATAACCAGGGAATGTAGTACCCTGTGTTAGCAATAAGGTGGGGCTCATGGCACTCATGATGCTACTAGGGAATGTCGTACCCTGCGTTTGCAATAAAATGAGGCTCGTGGCACTCTGAAATGCTACTAGGGATGTCGTACATTATGTGGCAGAAAATAATGCAGCCAGGGGATATAGTACCCTGTGTTGGCGATAAGATAAGACTCATGACACTCGGGATGCTATTAGGGAATGTCATACCCTATGTTTGCAATAAAATGAGGCTCGTGATACTCTGAAATGCTACTAGGGGATGTCATACCCTATGTTGGCAAAAAATAATACAGCCAGGGGATGTAGTATCCTGTGTTGAAGATAGGGTGTTGATTCCCTATAATGAAACTAAAAATAACATGATTACATGCATATTGGAAGGAAATCATGGATTTGAGAACTTCACTTGGTGGTGTTCGTATTTCCATGAACTATTTTCTAAAATTGTTCTGTTCCTGTTTTGGACAAAGAAAGACTCGTTAATTTTAAAATGGCGGTCGATTTGTGGCATTGATTATTTCAATCTCTTGATCTCGACTCATCTTCTTTAATGATTTCAACTGCAACTAAATATTTCCTGAATATTAACTGCATTTCTGACCCTGAAAAACCTTCAGCTTTTCCAAACTTTGCCATAACGATACTTACCCTTTTCCAACATTATGTTGCCTTTGTGGGAATTTCGCTTTTGACTTCTTTCTTCGAAATTCTTCAATTTTAGATCATTGGGAGACTTTTTGGTTTTCAAACTTTGCAAATGACTGTTAGTCTCGTGGGGCTTAACCTTTCAGCTTTATTACGCCTTTGATGGCACTTCAATTTGATTTTCTTCTTCTAAAGTTTTCAATTTCAAATCATCGATCAATCATGGTCAGTTGGGGTTGACTTGATGCGCTTGCCGAGGTTGGGTGCCTTCTTGAACATTGGCACGTGTCAAACAAAAGCTTAATAAATCAATCTTGTCATCCTTTCTTTGTCTTATTTTCAGAACAGAATTAGACCGAAAGCGATTCAAAGAAAAACAAATAATGAAATGGACAAATGAACTTAGACGAGAGGTATCCCTTTTGGGAAAAGGAAAGAAGGACTTATCTGGAGTACATGCAAACTTCAATGAATATGACATGCCTCTTAGACTGGATGCCTAATCTGTGTAAACCGTCCAACTCTCAAAAATTCATCACAACTCATGCTTTCAAACCAAGAAACCTTGATAGGGTTCTGTTGATGCCGAACGATCGTGAGGATCCTCTTTTCGATTAGTGGCGCCCTTTGCGGGTTTTCACCAGCTAACCTCTCTCATTTCTCTTCTCACCGTCGCCTTGTAGTGCTCTTTGCGAGTTTTCACTAACAAGACTCTTTCATTTCAATTTCTTTGCTTACCATCGGCTTACGGTGCTCGGAAGGGTTTTCACCAATAAGACTCTCTCATTTTATTTCTCTCATTTTGATTGTATCAGATCCAAACGATTGTATCCTCTAATTCTGTAAACATTCTCGCTGATTGATTGGAAGGACTTGAAAAGTATTTGGGTAAAAAAAATTTGGACTGAATTACAACCTTGGAACTTTCAGGCAAAACCATTGCCGAAACATTATAATATCTGCCCCAGTTTTACTTTTTGGGGAATTTAGATTTTTATTTTGGTGTGACTGAACCTCAGAGAGAGGCTGCCGACGTATCCTTTTGGAATCAATTCGACCGTAGTTCAGGGAACTTTGTTTTTGATTTTCTTTTGTTTTTCTGTTTTGTTTTGTTTTTATTTTCGTTTTCTTTTGCTTTTTTTTACTTTCTTTTATCATTTTTTTTGTTTTCTTTGTCATTTTTAATAATAACTTTCAAATTCCAAAGAGGGTAATCAAAGAGAGGGAACCGACTCAAAGGGTTTACAAAAGGGTTAATGGTGTTTGGGTAGCGAGAAAGAAAGCCTCTGTCATGCCATCCAGTGAATGTTAACACCAAGTAATGAGTTAAACATAGTAAATTTTGACTACATCTGTGTTGAGTGTTGTCTCAAGGACATTTCCGTTGATGTCTCCCAAATACAACGCTTCATTTGGCAATACTCTTGTTACAACATATGGACTTTTGCAATTTTGAGAATATTTTTCCTTAGCTTCTTCATGGTGCGGGAGAATATGTCTTAGGACGAGTTGCCATACTTCAAATTTCTTGGGACGTACTTTCCTATTGTAAGCATGTGCCATTCTTTATTGTGCAGCTGCCCATGGTAGACTCCGTCCAATTATTTTTCATCAATCAAAGATAATATTTCAATCGGGTCTCGACTCAATCTTCATCATCGATCTCGGCTTCAATAATGATCAAAAGAGAGGGAATCTCATTTTCGTTTCAATTTTTGTTTATTTTCTTACAAGACTTATCTTAAACAAATTATGCATTGTGGATCACTATTTCAAAGTCTAACAGCATTTTAGGATCTAGGCATGAAGTTCGCAAGCATGCCATGTTATTAAAATCTGTATTAACATAACTGAAAAGAGAATAAGAAAGGTGGATGATGAAATATTGATTTCATTTATTAGAATATTTTTTTAAACAAAGATAGAAGTGTTTACATCAGAATGTAAGATAGTAAAGTAAAAACATTTGGATGACACACTAAAATAACTTGACAGGCAGAAAAGATAGTAAGACCAGCTATCGAGACTCCCGTTTGATAGGGAAAATTTCTGGGTTGGCGCCAGTTTTTTTTTGTTTCTCTTCTGCCGCGCCAATGGATACTACGACTTTCAATAATGGATCACATTCCTCATCATTAAATCATCCCAAGCATGCCATGTCCTATTGCTCTAATCTGGTAAAGTCAATCCCAAATTTGTCTTTATTTTTTTTATTTTTCACCGCCAATTTGCCTACTTGCCTTTTCGTGACCTTGGATCAACAATATTGGTGCTTGTTCGATTTGTTGAGAAGATGCTTTTATTTTCAAGGGATCTTGAATTGTTTGCGTGACTCACCATTGCAAACCAACAAACCAACCATATTTAACTAGCTTTTATTTCAAAATAACAAGCGTGTTAGAATAAATACTCTCTCTTTTTTTGACCACTTTTTTTTTTAAATGATTCGATCGAACCTGATGTAGGTTGCCTATGTATCATGTGGAGACATGAATCAGCTCTTGAGTAGTTCGGGGAGATCAAGAATAAAATAAATAAACTAACTTTTTTTTTTATACTTTTTTAAATAAAAAAATCTAATCATAAAAGCTCCCAACAAGGAAAATATTTTTGAACTTTGTGTTCTCTATCTCTTTTTTTATTCAAAATTTTTAAAAGAAAGACTTTTAAAAAGAAAGAAAAAATATTTTTGGTAATTTTCGAAAGAAAGAAATATTTTTTTGGATTTTATTTTATTTTTTTTTGAAATTTTGGGAGAAAGACTTCAAAAGAAGGTGAAAATATTTTTGGATTTTTGAATTTGATGTCTTAAAGAAAGACTTCTAAAGAAGGAATTAAAGAAGAATATTTTTTGAATTTTTAAAAATTAGGGGACGGACTTGATGAAGGTTGCCTACGTATCTCACATCCGGTGAGAATCAGACCCGCGTAATTCATAAATATTTCAGGAATAGGATAACATTTTTTTGTGAAAATTTTAGGCTTTTTTTGATAATCTTTTTGGGGTGAATACCGAGATTTTTTTTGAACAGGGTAAATTTTCTCTCCTATTTTCTCCATTCTGATTTTTCCTCAATTTTTATATATATATTTTTTAGAAGTCGGTCAACATGCACAAGCCGAATCAAACATAATGCACAAGTAGTACATAATATGCATCAGGATGATCTTGTAATTATCGGGTACACCTATCCTAGGCGGACCCAACCCCTGTGTTGAGTCCCCAAAGTCAAATGCACATGATGCAAACAAACGTTCCTACTAGGGATTCGGTACGAGGCTATGTTATTCTAGGTTTTAATCCTAGGGGGAGTGTTTTAGACCTAGCTTACCTAAGCGGACACCTCGAGCCGAGGTGGGGACAACGTACCGGGAGCACGAAAGTTTATCAGGCCTAGTTACTTAATCCAACCTCGTTCTAATTGGTATGACTTCTAACAGAAAAGTGGGTCACACGCACGTGTGCACCATAAATTCATAAGACTCAGAAGGAGGCGTAAGAACACAGTTTAATACAATTTAAATAATATCAAAGCAGTAAATAAGCAGTAATGAGCACATTAAGTCCAAAAGCATAGTAATAACATCAATTAATAAAGCCAAGTATAAATCATATTACAAGCTCAAAGTTTTACCGCAGGGATATGGAAAGAAAGGAGTTTTTCCAATTTAAATGACATTAATCAAAATGAGATTATTTCTTCAATTTCAAAGTCGCCACCTGGAATAATTTTATGGTGTCCCAAGTCACCGGTTTATTTTAAATCCCAAATAGAGGAAATCTGACTCTGTTTTAAAGTCTGCAAAGTCAGAAGACCGGGTAAGAAATTCTGTTAACCCGGGAGAAGGTGTTAGGCATTCCCGAATTCCGTAATTTTATCACGGTCACTTTAATCATACCTGAATTAGTTAATTGTTTAATTCTGCATTTTAAAACCTATGTGCGTTTTACCTTTTGCCGCTTTTAAATTACTTGATGAGGACATTATTGGATTATTTTTTTAAATATTGTTTGTCCGAAATAGCACGAAGGCGTACTTCGATTTTAATTATGAAAATCATAATTATGTCACACGAACGTACACATAATCGCGATGATCGATTTAATTAAGCGTGCATAAGGCATATTAATCGGATTTATGAATTATTTGTTTTCCTAAATTAGTTTAGAGTTATCTGTGAAGGCCTTGCATTACCAAAAGTGCATTACTATCTCAATTCTCAAGTATGATAACTAAATGTAAAGAAATTATCTTAATATTATACCTACAGTTATTGAATTTATGGCAAAGAAAAACTTTGCCTTCTTTAGCTTTTCCTCCAGCATTAAAAACAGTCTCTTTTCATAAGGACCCTCTAGCAAAACAATGGATCACTAGATAACAGTAAGCATTTTTCTTTTTTAATCTCAATTATCTATTAAAATCCTTCTAAATTGTTGATGACCTTATTTATTATTAAAACCACAGTGAAGACAAGGGAAAACTGATTAAATTCTATACTTGGTACTAAGAAAACTAATAGCAACTCTCACTGTTAACTCGATCAATTTCAAGCAAGATTAGGCAAAGATTGGAAAAGTAAAGATGAACCTGTTAAGTGAGGTCTCTTTAATAGCAGAAATTGCGAAGAATCAATTACAAATTCCGACTCTAAAACTCAGCCCAAAAAATAATAGAAACTAATTCAACACCGGAACCGCGAACTAAATTTCGAACTCCGTCTTCAAACTAGAATAACATAAACTCCAGTTTTCCAAATGAATCTTGACTATAAAATAACAATGTTTTTTTTAATGTTCTGATGATTTTTTTCCCGACCCCCCCCCCCATTCTTTTGTGAAGTCTCTTCATTATATATAGAGATGTGTGTGTAAAATATCGTGCGTGTGTGTGTGTCTGTGCAAGATCGTGTGTGTACACGTGCAAGATCATGTTTGTGTGTGTAAGATCGGGAGTAAAATGCGGGAATGAGAATTGGTAGGTTTTGGTTGTTTATTCTTTTTTTTTTCTTTTGTTGCCTTTTTTTTTAAATTAAAATTTTTTTCAAGTAAAATTCAATAAAAATACTAGGACAAAATTGGTTGAAATAAAGAAAAGTGAGTAAATTACATAGCTAAAAATATTAGCCAACTACTTTGAGACGCAAATATCATATACATAAGGAAACTAAATATTTACACTATAGTTAAATTATACTAACTAAAATATCATAGCTTACATTTAAAAATTTTAATTAAAATAAATCATATATTTTTTGTAAATTTTTATTTTCTCTTTACAAATAAAATATATTCCATAGGTATTTATATATTTATAATTTTTTCAAATGAAATCTATTAAAAGTAAGATAAAAATTTAAAATATTAAGATTAGATCTAAAAGAAATATTTACACTAAAATAATATGGAATTCAATGTGTTAAAAAATTAGTTGTTCAGAACGGCGTATAACCAAACATAATGGTTGGAAATTGGGAGCCATAAGCTTGCATATTCAGGGCCTCGGGGTCGAGTCGGATGCCCGGTTAAGGGCAGTCGATGAAGGATTAACAGTTATGGGAGCTGCAATGGCGGCTCTTTATGATTAATAATCAGCAATAAATGATGAACAATTAATAGAATTCAATGAATATAAGCAATAAATATAAATAATAAAACCAAGAGAATATGTTCAAGCTAAAGAGCAAGGAATGTTCTTGTATTGAATGTAGTCTATTATATATCCCTACAAAATGACAAGGGTCCCCTTTATATACGAGGGAGAATCTCAACATAGTACAAGTGTATTTATTACAAAGATACATGGTTGGTACACCTATTCAATGCCACTGTACGGATTTGAACTAGCCCAATAGACTTGGCCAGTTTTAGTCACATGCCTTGGGAACTTGCTACTTTTTCACCATAACTATCGATCCGCGCTGCCCCGAGGTCGAACGTCGATAAGCCCTTGGGTGTGAATCTCGTCCATAGCCTCGAGCCTTTGTCAACATGCTTATGAAGCATTGTAATGACCGAAAATTGGACCCTCCGATTTTATCGTATATAGTTTTCAAAGAACATTATAAATGGAGCTTGTAATTTTTCACATATATGTATAAAAGGAAGCCTTGCGGTTTTATTTTATATGCACTTCCCTTCGCTTCGATGTTTGTCAGTCATTAGCCAGATGAACTGGTTGTCGAATTAAAGGAACCCATAGGTTTATAGTGCGACCCTGAGGCTCGTTGGGCTGGAACGTAGGCTCCTATGCATTTGGTCAGTATGACCTTTTAGTATGATCCGACGTTAAGCTCTTATGCTTTTGCTCTTGGGCATATTCAGTTAAATTTTTCGGGCTCAGTTCCCGAGTCGAGTTTTGACTCGAGCTTATTGACCCCTAAGTTTTTGAATTTAAAGCTGGCCCTAGGCTCTTACGCACTTGGTCGATACAATCTTTTATATAGGCTGTCGGCAGTGTCTCTTATGAATTGGGTCGGTATGACCTTTTATATGGGCTGGCGGCAGTGGCTCTTACGCATTGGGTTGGTATAACGTTTTATATGAGCTGGCGACAGTAGCTCTTATGCTTTCGGTCGGTATGGCCTTTTATATCGGCTGGCGGTAGTGGCTCTTACGCATTGGGTCATTATGATCTTTTATATGGGCTAGCAACAGTGGATCTTACGTATTGGATCAGTATGACCTATAATGGCCTTTATTTTTTCCTCGTTAAGGACTTTTTGAAATTGTATTTTCCTGACTCTTCGACGGTTCGATAAAAACCTCGATTGTGAGTCGTTATATGGTGATGATCGAGCACCTCAGGAGGTTTTACTCGGTGGTTGAATGTTTTGAAGCCTATAGTTTGGAGCTGACATGGTCGATCCTCTTTTGCCTATATCGAGGGTAGCATGTTTAACCGATTCTTTTTAAAGTACTTTCGAAGTAATTAAAGGCCTGTGATTTTATAGCGACGGTGGGGCGTCCCCAAGTCACGTTAGTTTGGTTAGTACAATCTTGTGACCATAGTCATTGTGTTTGGCCGGAGCCTTTCAATCCCCGAGTGAAGTAGTTTCGGCGTCTATATCGAGGGTATGCCTTTTTAGGGGTCTTACAAGTTCGAATATATAGCCTTAGCTTTAAGGTCGGGATAATGCCTTTTTTGTAAGGTCTTATGATTTTTACATGCCGTTGAGGTCTTACAATTTTGGTTACTTGGTGCAAGTATGGTTCATGTCTTACTTGAGGTCTTACAATTTTGGTTACTTGGTACAAGTATGGTTCATGCTTTGCTTGAGGTCTTACCGTTTTGGTTACTTGGTATAAGTATGGTTCATGCGTTGCTTGAGGTCTTACAGTTTTTGGTGTTGCCTTATAAATGTCTTACGAGGTCGAGGTTAATATGGCCTAGAGTTTTGATAAGTTGACGGGGTGGCAATTGGCGACAGTCCTCGAGACATTGAAATTTTTCCTGGCTATAGAGTCGTTTGTGTAGAATTGATGTTGCATCATTGAGGGCTTATGAGTTTGAATACTCCGACCCGGGGATCACATGGTCTTGAGTTTTTGACACTAGTCCCCGAGTGTTCGGGACATTTTTGGCTCTGGGGCCATTTTTGTGAAAAACACCAAATTTCTTTAAAAAGAAAAATGCTTTGATGGAGGGGAAAGTATTCTTTGATTACTTGGTACAAGTATACACGTTTTTGCTATCAAGGGCTCGATTATTCTATACGGACACGGTTCATTCGACCGTTTGGCCTGGTACATCATTTTCCTATCGAGACCCCATTTAGCGCATCTTGGCTTCTCCGGGGGGTGACCTTCCGGGGGGATGCCCACCAGTATTCGAGGTTGATTGAAGAGAAGCCTTGAATACTTGTTGAGCCTTCCTTAGGTAGCATATAGATGTTGCCTCGTTAAAAACCTTGTCAGGAAAAACCCTTCTTGGGATAAAAACCCGGTTGAAGGAAAAGAGTGCAACGTACGCTTTTGGAACCTACGGCCTTCGAGTTAGAAAGAGCTTCGGCCGTTTCGATCGGATACATGGACTCAGGTTAGTATAAAATGTAGCTGAAAATGGGGGATAATCATACCTAAGTAATGATGCCACTTCGGGATTCAATATGATTCAATTATTTGTTATAAGGGCGCGGTACGGTCCTGTGCTTTGTTTAGCCAAGCGTAGCCAAGAAAGTAGCTTGTTATTGCTATTTACTATTTGCTTATCCTATGGCTCATTTGACGGTGGAGGTATTGGTGCCGGTGCCACATTGTGCACCACAAATATCTCTTTTGCTGCATGATATTCCCTATAGATGATTTTTATCCCATTCTTTGTCGGAAATTTCATCATTTGATAGAGGGTGGGTGATACTGCTCTCATGCAGTGTATACATGGCCTCCTGAGTAAGGCGTTGTACCTCATGTCTCCTTCGATGACATGGAATTTAGCATTTTGGGTAGTGCCAGCCACGTTGATCGGGAAGGTGATTTCTCCTTTTGTTATTTTGCTTGCCATGTTTAACCCGTTGAGGACTCGAGAGGCGGGCACGATTTGGTTAAGCAGTCTGAGCCTCTATATCGCCCCCGACCTGATAATATTAGCCGAGCTACCTGGATCCACAAGTACACGTTTAATTTGAAATGTATTCACGATAAAAGAGATTACCAGTGTCGTTGTGAGGTTGAGACAAGATTTCGATGTCCTCTTCACTGAATGTGAGAGCGTCCTCGGGTATGTAACCTCGAGTTCGCTTTTCTCTGGTGATGGATATTTTGGTTCTTTTGACCATGAGTTCTTGTGGAGCATCGATGCCTCCTAAGATCATGTGGATGCCATGTTGTGGCTTATCTGTTTCATTCTTCTTGGCCTCCTCTCTTTCCCGGAGCTGATTTTTGGCTCGGTCGTTAAGGAATTCTCGAAGGTGAACTTTGCTGAGTAGTCGGGCTACTTCTTACGTAGTTGTCGACAATTCTCGGTCTTGTGACCGTGTGTGTTGTGAAATTCATACACTAAGCTATGGTCCCTATGCGAATGATCTGATTGTACGGGCTTTGGCCACCTGGTGTCTCTTATTTTACCAATGGCGAATACAAACTCTAAAATGTCGACATTGAAGTTGTATTCTGATAAGTGGGTTGCCTCTGTCGGCTCCGTGTGCCTATCGAATCCAGCTCTGCTAACAAGTCCCCGAGGATTCTGGCCTTGATCCATCCTTCAGTTATTGCGAGGTATGTTGCGCCTCGAGGAATTTCTTCTATCTTCAGTGTATGGTTGATATCTTTCTTTGTTTGGCTTTGGCTCTTTTGCCGGAAGCCTGGTAGGATATACCGAGCTCGAGGGAACTCCTACTTGGTCATCTTCGACCTTGATCTTTGATTGGTATCGGTTGTGGATGTCCGACCAAGTCACGATAGGATATTCGACTAAATTCATCTTCAGCTACTTCGAAGCTACTGAGCTTCGCCCGTTCAAACCTTGAGTGAAGGCCTGTACTGCACAGTCATCGGAGACTAGTGGTAGTTCCATTCATTCTATTTGAAAGCGAGATACGAACTCTCACAACATCTCGTTCTCCCTTTGCTTGATTTTGAAGACGTCAGATTTCCTTGTAGCTACCTTGATGGCACCAGCATGTGCTTTTATGAAGGAATCTGCCAGCATGGCAAATGAATCTATCAAGTTTGGGGCTAGTTGTGATACCACATCATCGCCCTTTTGAAATTGCCTCTCCAAAATTTCTTTAGTAGGACAAATTCGATCTCGTCGTCCTTTAGGTCATTTCCCTTCACTACACAAGTATAGGAAGTGACGTGCTCGTTGGGGTCTGAGGTTCCGTTGTACTTCGGAAGGTTGGGAATTCTGAACTTCTTTGGAATGGGCTTTGGAGCCTCTTCCTGTGGGAACGGATTTTGTACGAACTTCTTCGAATCTACACCCTTCGGGATTTGCGCCCGGAATTTGATCGACCCTGGAATTTTAGGTATCTACCTTCTTGTCGTTGGATTCTATCTTCTTCTCGCCCGACTCGATCCTATTTATGAGGTCTTCGAGCATCTTTATGATGGCGGAGTCGGCTGCCGACCCGTTATTTCTTGATCCTTCTGGTACCTGCTCGGTTTGGGGAGCCGTTTCTGGTGCTACCATGCTGGGAGTTTTCTGGTGACTTTGTAGCTGAGCAATCGCCAACTATTATGCCTGTGACATTTCAAAAATAACGTGAAGGCTAACCTCCTATTCTTCCCTAGCTGGGGTTTACTAATCTTCTTGTTGGTCTCCTTGGCGTACACTCCTGTTAGTGTGGGAACTTATATCAATGTGTTGGGCATCGCATGAGACCACATCTGCGGGGATTGGCTCTGGCGCGTCCCTAGGGTTTAGTGGTGGTGCGCCAATACCTGGAACAACTACACCACTCTCTCCATGATCCTCAAGACCGTTATTTTCATATGCATTCACTGAGTTAGACATTTTGACCTGAAATCAGAGATTCTTGGACAAGAAAAAGCGTGAAAGATAACTTGCGTTATGTAGTAAACCAGCAAGAAAACAATCACTATTATTTTTAGCCCTACGATGGGCGCCAAATTGTTTACCTTGAAAATGGTAATAACTATTAGATTTGATTTTGTGGTTTTAAAAATATATGATCTATTTTTATGCTAGTTGTTACACAATAGATGCTAAGTGAAAGACTAGAAAATAAGGTAATAGCTTGAAAACAACGTAATAACCAAATCGAATGGTTGAAAATCGGGGGCCTTGAGCTTGCATATTCGGGGTCTCGGGGTCGAGTCAGATGACCGATTAAGGGCAATCGATGAAAGATTAACATTTATGAGATATGTGATGGCGGCTCTTTATGATCAATAAAAAGCATTAAATGATGAACAATTAATAGAACACAATGAATATAATCAATAAATGTAAATAATGAAACCAATTGAATGTGTTCAAGATAGAGAGTAGAGAATGTTCTCGTATTGAATGTAGTCTGTTGTATATATTTACAAAATGACAAAGGTCCATGTATACGGTGAAATCGGAGGGTCCAATTCCTCGTCTTCAAGGCACCTCAGAAAATCATCTCGAAGCCTTGAGGATATAAGGCTATGGTCGAGTTTCCTCTCCTGAGGTTCATCGTCGCTCAACCTTGGGACAATGTTGACCACGACTATGGTAGAAATGGGGAGTTCCCAAGGCGCAGAGTTAGGGCTGACAAAGCCTAATTGGCTATTCTGAACTCAAATCAGGGCGTTGTTTAGCTGTCCCATCTCCATATCTATGTAATTACTGCACTTTGTACTACGTTGGGATTCCCCTCATATATAAAGGGAATCTTTGTTATTTTGTAAACATCTGGCTTCCATTGCTCCACACTAAATACACAAGAACATTCTCTCTGCTCTCTAATATATTTTCTTAAAATTATTGCTTCCATTTATTATCTTTATTGTTGTTCATCATTTATTTCTTGTCCATAAAGAGCCTTCATTGATTTTATTATAACTATTAGTAATACCTCGATCGCCTTCGATAGCTCACAGCCGAGCTTCGGAATCGACCTCAAAGCCCCCGAATTGACAAGCTCGAGGCGTCAATTGTTAACCTATCAGTTTGATTATCACCTTATCCTTAACTCTTATTTCGTTTCTAAGTCTCACATACATAGCATCAACTGCGTAACAACTAGCATAAAAATAGATCACGTATTTTTAGAGTCCCATAATCAAATTTAATTGTTATTACCATTTTCACGGTAAACAGTTTGGCTCCCACCGTGGAGATAAAATAATAGTGATTATTTTCTTGCTACACAACGCAAGTTATCTTTCATGATTTTTCTTGTCCAAAGATCTTTGATTTCAGGTCGAAATGTCTAATTCAGTAAACAACAATCTTAAGAACCATAGAAAGAATGGTGTGGTTGTTCCAAGTGTTGGTGAGCCACCTCGAAATCTTAAGAACGCACCAGGACCGGTGGACAAAGTTTCGCGCGATGCTTAACACATCGAAATAAGCTCTCACACTCACAGGAGCATACACCAAGGCGACCAACAAGAAGCCCAGAAAAAACTATCTTGGGAAGAACGGGAGGTTAGCCTTCACGTTATTTTCAAAATGTTGCAGGCACAACAACTGGCTATAGCTCAGCTGCAAAGCCACCAGAAAACTCCCAGCACTGTTGCACCGGAGACGGCTCTCCCAGCCGAGCAGGTACCGAAGAGATCGAGCAACAACGGGTCCGCAGTCGACCCCGCCATCGTAAAGATCATCAAGGACTTCATGAGGAGGATTTAATTGGGTGAGAATAAGATTAGGTCCAACAATAAAAAGGCCAAGACCTATCACTCTAGGGTCGACCAGATTTCGGGAGCACCCCCGATACTAAAAGGTATGGATTTGAAGAAGTTCGTGCGAAATTCGTTCCCATAGGAGGTGGCTCCAGAGCCCATTCTAAAGAAGTTCAGAATGCCCGACCTTCCAAAGTATTATGAAACATCGGACCCCAACGAGCACGTCACCGCCTACACTTGTGCAGTAAAGGGAAACGACCTAAGGGACGACGAGATCGAGTCCATTTTGCTGAAAAAGTTCGGGGAAATGCTCTCTAAAGGGGAAATGATGTGGTATCAATACTTGGACCCAAACTCGATTGATTCATTTGCCAAGTTGGTGGATTCTTTCATTAGGGCACGTGCTGGTGCCATCAAAGAAGCAACAAGGAAATTCGACATCTTCAAGATTAAGCAAAGGGAGAACGAAATGCTGCTAGAATTTGTATCTCGCTTTCAAATGGAACGAATGGAAATACCACCGGCCTCTGACGACTGGGCGGTACAGGCCTTCACTCAAGGTCTGAATGAGTGAAGCTTGGTGGCTTCGAAGCAGCTGAAAGAGAATCTGGTTGAATATCCCCCGTGACCTGGTCGGATGTCCACAACCGATACCAGTCAAAAATCAGGGTCAAAGATGACCAGCTGAGGGCCCCATCAGGCTTGGTATACCCGAGCAAGCTCTTGGAGAATGAGCCAAATCCAAACAAATAAAGATATCAGCCATATACCGAAGACAGAAGGAACTCCCCGAGGCGTAACCCACTTTGCAATGATCGAAAGATAGACCGAGAATAGAATCCTTGGGAACTGATCAACAGAGCCAGGTTCGATAGGAACGCGGGTCCAACTAAGGCACCTTGCTTGTAAGAATACAGCTTCAATGTCGATGTATCGGACATCGTATTCACCATAACTAAAATTAGAGACGCCAGGTGGCCCAGGCCTGTACAATCAGATCCTTCACAGGGGAATCATAACTTTGTGTGTGAATTTCACAACACGCACGACCATAGGACCGAGGATTGCCACCAGCTCCGAGAAAAAGTAGCCAGACTTCTCAATAAAGGTCACCTCAAGAATTCATAAGCGACCAGGCCAAAAATCAGTTCTGAGAAAGAGAGGCGGCCAAGAAGAACGAAACGAATGAGCCACAACATGTTATCCACATGATCTTGAGAGGTATTGATGCTCCATAGGAACCTATGATGAGAAGGACAAAAATATCCATCACTAAAGAAAAGCGAACCTAGGGGTACATACCTGAGGATGCCCTCACATTCAGCAAAGAGGACAATGAGACCTTGTCTCAATCCCACAATAACGCACTGGTAATGTCTTTCCTCGTAAATACATTTCAAACAAAATATGTACTCGTGGATCCAGGCAGCTCGGCCAACATTATCAGGTCGGGGGTAATAGAGCAGCTCAGACTGCTTGACCAAATCATGCCCAGCACTCGATTCCTCAACAGATTCAACATGGTGAGTCAAACAACGAAAGGAGAAATTACCTTCCCAGTCAACGTGGCCGGCACAACCCAAAATGTCAAATTCTATGTCATTGAAGGAGACATGAGGTACAACGCCTTGTTGGGGAGGCCGTGGATACACTGCATGAGAGCAGTACCATCCACCCTTCACCAAATGATGAAATTCCTGACAAAGGACGGGATTAAAACCGTCTACAGGGAACAGTATGCGGCAAGGGAAATGTTTGGGATGCACGATGTGGCGCTGGCACCAATACCTCCACTCGCAAAGGAGCCAAAAGGCAATCAAACTACATCTTCGGCTAAGCCTGATTAAACAAAGCAGAGGACCGTACTGCATCCTTGTCACAAGCGACTAGGACATATCGGACCTTGAAACATCGCCGGCACATCACACACCAATGTATAACCCTCTGCCTTTTCATTTTATATTTCATGCTAACCCTCATGCAGGCGCCCGACCGAAGCAGTCAAAGCGCTAACCCAGCCCGAAGACCTAAAGGTTTTAAAGCATCCGTTGCACTCTTTTCCTTCGACTGAGTTTTTATCCAGAAAATGGTTTTATTGGCAAGGTTCTTAATGAGGCAACATCCATAGGCTACCTAAGGAAGACTCAAAAAGTATTCAAGGATTCTTTTGCAATCAACCTCGAACACTGGGGGTTATCCCCCGGAAGGCCATCCACTCAGAAAAACCAAGAAACGCTAAACGGGGTCCCAATAAGAAAACAATATACCGAGCAAATGATCGAACGAATCGTGTACGTCTAGCCGGGTTCCTGACGACAAAAACATGTATACTTGTACCAAGTAATCGAAGAATACCTTTTATTAAAACATCTCACACTCCAAAAGAAACTCACATTTTTGCAAAAATGACTCCTCTGTTGAAAAATGTCCCGAACACTCGCGGACTGGCGTTAACAATTCAACACCTGAACGACCTCCGGTTCGGGACTCCAAACTCATAAGCCCTCAACGAGGCAACGTGAAAATCAAAAAACATCTCCAAAACCGAAAGTGTCCCGAACACTCGGGGACTAGCGACAGAATATCAAAAATCGCATGACCTCACGGTCGGAATCTCCAAAATAGTAAGCCCCCAATGAGGAAATACCAAGTTTACGAGTAAGGCTCCCGAGCCAGAATACCCTCGATGACTGTCACCAATCATCATTCATTAAAAAACCTGAGGCCATAAGACCCCAAACGGGAAGAATCGGTCTCGTGAGACCTACATAAGGCAACATCAGTATCTGTAAGACCTCAAGCAAGGCATGAACCATACTTGTACCAAGTATCTAAAAACTGTAAGACCTCAAAGGCATGAAAATTTTGTAATACCTTACTAAAGGCATAAACATCTCAAAGTTAAGGCTATATATCGAACTTCTAAGACCCCTAAAAGGCATACCCTCGATATAGACGCCTAAAATACTTCACTCGAGATGAAAAATGGCTTTGGCGAAGCACAAACAACTACGGTCATAAGACTGTACCATCCAAGCTAACGTGACTCGGGGACGCCCGACCGTCGCTACAAAATCATAGGCCTTCAACTAATTTGAATCTACTTCGAAAAGAACCGGTTAAACAGGCTACCCTCAATATAGACAAAAGAGCTTCGACCATGTCAACTCCAAAACACAGGCTTCGAGATACTCAACCTCCGAGCCAAACCTCCCGAGGTGCTCGATCATCGCCACATAACAACTCGTAATCGAGGTTTTTATCGAACCTTCAAAGAGTCAGGCAAAATTTACTTCAAAAAGTCCTTAACAAGAGAAAAATAAAGCCCACATAAAATGCTGCAACGGCCCGAGGCATAAGAGCCATTATCGCCAGCCCACATAAAAGGCTGCATCGGCCCGAGGCTTAAGAGCGATTGTCACCAGCTCATATAAAAGGCCAGCCCGAGATGTAAGAGCCATTATCTCCAGCTCGCATAAAAGGTCACTTTGACCCAAGGCGTAAGAGCCATTATCGCCAGCCTGCACAAATACAGAAATTTGAGGGTTGAATGAGCTCGAGTCAAAACCCGACTCGGAGACTAAACCCTAAACAATTGATCAAAACATGTCTAAAAACAAAAGAATAAGAGCTCAAACACCAGCTTATACTAAAATCTCGCATAAGCCTAGTACATAGAATCCTACGGGCCAGCCCGATGAGCCTCAGGGCTATATCACGAATCTAAGGATTCCTATCGACTGAAAAGACCAGTTCGCCCGGCCAAATTTGAGACAGAAAGGGATACAGAAGAAGTAAATCCCCGAGGTTTTCTTTTATACACATCCAAAAAAATGCAATATCCATCTACAAACATGCTTTGGAAATGATACATACAGATGGAAAAATTTATGCCCTCTGGGGGCTACGACCTGCTGGCCTCATCTTTGCTTTCTTCAGTGTCAGACAGAAGTAACTGAGCATCACGCTCGTCTGATCGCGCTTGCGCTAACTCTTTCGAGAGGACAAAACCCCTAGCACGGATCTCCTCGGGAGTCTTTCTTCGAGACTTGCAACACACAAGTTATTTGATCCTCTCTTTGCGGTTGAGGATCCTTCTCAACTCAGCTTGAGCATCGGTAACATCCTTTAAATAGATCACCATCTCCTGGTCGGACTTGGTTTGGCTCATTACAGCTTCAACCCGAGCATCAACAATCTCAACCCTGACCTTCGAAAGCTCGGACTCGAGCTTCGTAATCACACCCGTTCGAAATAAAGAATTATCGCAAGCTAAGCAGAGTTGAGCCTCAAAGGCGGGAACTTTAGCCAGGGCACCCTTCTCCTCTAAATCCTAAACCTCCGCCTAAGCTCTTAGCTCATCATGTTCACTCTTGGCTTGGCCAGCTTCATTCGGAAGACGCTCCAGGGCTTCCGCCTTTTTCTGCAACTAAAATAAACGAAGTGTTAGCCTCAGAAGCTAGAAGGCGGAACGCATACTCACCCGGGATGGAAAACTACCGCTCCTTCAAGTAGCTCTCATAATGTCATAACCCAAAATCTAACCATGGTCGTGATGGCGCCTATATGTTACAAGGCAAGCCTATTTCCCAAAATATTGCTACTAATTTGATTATAAGAAATTAATAAAATATTTCCAATAATTTAATTCATGATACACTAAACCAACTCTCTATATAAATAATATAAAATACGAAAATAGTCCCAAACATCAGGGTGCCACTAAGTCATGAGCGTCTAAAACTATGAACTAAGATATATAAAATGTGTAACTGTCCAAAAGACGAAATGGCAAAAGGAGTAACAAGGTCCTGTAAACGCTGGTAGCTACCTTGCAATCTCCACAGATAGCCGGCCTGAAATCAACGATCGCCCGCTCTAACTAACCTGGATCTGCACATAAAGTGCATGGTGTAGTATGAGTACAACCACCTCAGTAGTAACAGAAATAACTAAGGAACTGAGCAGTAGTGACGAGCTAATCAAAACAGTCCAATTATTTATTTTCGCAATTTACAATAACCATGAATAAACAGGTAAATTCCATAAAACCAACAAATGCCACGAAGAAATTTAACAAATAAATGCAGCAACAACAAAAGTAAATGCAACCTCACTGCAATATCACTCCATCACTCATTGTGAGCACGTGATTTTTTCCCTATATATGAATTGTTCCCAAAAATTTCAAACAAAATGATTTTTCTTTATTTTTACAACTTTTGTGAATTCTGTGTCATTTTTTGGTAAGTGTTGCATTTTATCTGAGCATCTTAATTCATATAAAAAAATACAAAAATACGCATTTGCATTTAGGATCTAATTTCATATTTTAGGATTAATTAAGGGTAATTTGTTTTAGAACCAAATATGAAGAAAACAACAAAAATAGTTCACTTTTGCATTTTTATTGTTTAATTGTGAATTCGTCACGAAATAGTTTTTAAACAATTTTAGGCGTTAATTAGTTTAATTTCAAAATATATTAGGACTTCATTTTAATTTTTATTTTAATTTTGCATCTTTATAAAAATCAGAAAAATAATTCAAAATTACAAAGGGGAAAACAAAAAGGAAATAATAAGAAAAATAAAACTGTCGCGAATCCCTTCCTCTTTCTGACTCTTCTACATCATGGAGAAGGGTGCACTTCGTGTAGCTTCTCTTCTGTTTAGAGTCTTTCCCTATTTAGAACGAGGTTTGGATAAGTTGCAAAGCCGGCAGAGCTTCTGTATCCCCGGTACGCTGCCACCCCCTCGGCCCGAGTTGTCTGCTCGGGTAAGCCAGGTCTAGACCAATAAACCTAGGGTTTAAGCCTAGAAGAACAAAACCTCATACCGGATACCTAGTAGGAACGCTTGTTTGCATCATGTGTATTTGACTTAAGGGACTCAACACAGGAGTTGGGTCCCTCTAGGACAGGTTACCTGAATTGAAATGACCATCCTGATGCATCTTACGTGCTACTTGCGCATTTATTTGCTCGGCTTCGCATGTTGACCGGCTTAATAAGCGAAAAGTTGTAAAAAATAGCAGTGTTAGGATTAAGTGAGGGTGATCATTTGAAAAAAAAAACCAATGCGAAAATAGTACCGAAATGCTGACGGATTTTTGAAAAACGGAAAACAACAAAGAAAAAGAGAAAAATACTTGGAAAATAGACAGACATTTGCTTTTCAAAATAGTTTTGGTTTTTTGGCCAATCGGCCCAAACTACGCTGGTATGATTCTCGCCGAATGTGAGATACGTAGGCAACCCTCTTTGAGTCCAACCTCCCTTTTGCCAAACATAGCCAAAAATGTCAAAATTTTAATTTTCATTATAAATAAGTTGGGTGATGTCATTCTTGTTTAAAATAAGCCGAATGTCCCTCAAAAGGACGCCGGAAGGCCCTTTTTTGCAAGAACAGCCGCCCTGAGCCATTTTAAAACGGTTTGCGAGCACAGCCTTAAAATCTCCCCCCTGAAAGTGTTGAAAGGCCATATCCGCAAAACTAAATCTTTATTTTTCTTAAACAAAATATTCTGTTTTGTTTTCCTAAATAAATTTTTTGCAAAAAATAGCTGCTTTTTCCTTTAGTCATTAAATCCCCTCTAAATAAATGTGCAGGATGAATTCAAACAACATCGAAACCTTCTCAGTCCTGAGCGAGATACCCCTAAAGCTCCATATGTGGTGGGACGACCTAGGAACTGGAAGTAAAGAAATGATGGTCAAAATTTTCGGTGGCCTTGTTGGACTCATGAGCATAAAGCCGAGAAAGGATATTATTGAAGCATTGATACCGTTCTGGGACCCAACACGTAATGTCTTCCGGTTCTCAGATTTTGAACTCACACCAACATTAGAAGAGATGTATGGGTATGCAGGCCTCAACGGGAACCTGCAAAGTAGATATCCCCTAGAACCAAGACCGGTCACACTCCACAAATTCTTAGATCTGTTAAACATCAGTCGGGATATCCAAGACCCATATCTAGCAGAAGCGTGTTGCACTTTTCACTTCCTCTATCATCGGTATGGCAACCCAAAAGGCTTTGAAAAGCCCAACACCGACCTGACTCAAGCTGGAAACAAAGACAAATGGGAAGCCCGGCGGGGGTTAGCATTCATGGTGGCTTTTCTAGGAATTGTGGTTTGCCCAAGGAAAGGCGGTCACATAGACCTAGGGCTAGTAGGGATGTTGGATGTGGCTACAAAGGAACCCACTAGCACGGTGGTTCCTTTGATCGTAGCAGAGATGTATCGAGCTTTAACCAAATGCTGAGAGGGTGAGAAATTCTTTCAGGGATGTAATCTCTTACTACAAATGTGGATTCATGAGCATCTATGTCACCATACAGGGTATATGAATTTTGGGTTAACCGGGCTTAGTTGTATCAATGAATTTGAAACCCGGGTCACAGGCATTGAATTTCCTGAGGGTGTTGAAGCCTGGTCGTCGTGCTTGAGATCGTTGACCGCAGATAAGGTTGAGTGGGCTTATGGATGGCTTCCCGCTACTGAAGCTGTCTACACATCAGCAGAGGTCCCCTATATCCGTTTGATGGGTATCCGAAGCATACAGCCTTATGCTCCTTACTGGGTTTTGCGACAACTTGGAAGATTCTAGATAGTGCACAATGATGAAGACCTGAGTGAGAAAATCATTGAGCGAGGCCCGAAGGCTGCATTTCCTGAAGGCAGAATCGGAAAGATATGGAATGAGTGCCGGTTCCTCGAGCCTAAAACCATAATACAAGACCAAGCTAGAGGTGAGGTAGATCCTAAGTATCTGACGTGGTTTGGCAAAAGATTCCAAATCCCAGAGAGACCCGCTAAAAGACCGCACGTGCAGCAATTTACTGATGGGGTCTAGGTTCAATGGGATTGGCAAGCAAAGGAAAAGGAGTACCGAGCTAGAATAGGACAGTTGGAGAAACAGGTCCGAGACCTCCAATTTGACAAGAGTGTACAGGCTGTAGCCGATGAGGGTGACAAAAAGAAATTAGCTCAGGAGAAAGAAGCACTCAAAGCCCAAATTAAGCAAGTGAAAATAGATGCCAGGAACCAGGAAAGAAGTCCATTTGATGAAAGGTTGATCAAAGAGTTAAGGAGACAAATCTCGGACTGCCAAGAAGAATTAGAAAAGTCCGAGGGAAACATGGAAAGGCTTCAGGCACAGTGGGCCAAGAAGACTGTAGAAAGAGCCCAGTTTGTACAACAATTGAAAAGAGATTACGAGGAAACCGTCGCCAACATGAGGAGAAAAATGAATACTCTAGAAGAAAAAGCGGTCTGACGAGATAAAGAATTTCAGGCCGAAAGGGGCCGTTGTTATGAGTTGATCGCCGAGATGCAAAGGGAAATAAAGTTGCTACAAGACCTTCACCTCCAGGATTCCTAGGTACTAGAAGCCCATACCCAACATATAAGCCGACTTCTCCAAGAAAAGGGCCAAATCAGGGAAAAGATCCGAAGCATTGCACACTATATCATCAAGAGATGCCAGGACGGTGAACGGATGGGTCGTACCACTTTCTTTGCGTTAGTAATGATATTTGTTCGACAGGTCATGAAGGATTTGGAGCAATTGCAAAGGGGTCTTGCGCGCAGGCCCGCGGCGATGCCGAATGATGCCCTACGGGTCCCAGGGTTTGAAGCTTTGATGTACTCCTAAATTAAGCCGAGTCTGTACTTTGTTTTTAAGTCTATTTTGTACTTTCCTTTTTGAAAATGAAAAACAAATAGTCTGTTAGTTTTGTAATCACAGTTGTCATTAATGAAAATTCAAAAATTCCCAAAAATTGTTCTTTATTTCTTGCATTTAATTTTACACTTATTGACAAGAACTATGCTTGGTCTGATTCATGCGGTGTCATGATGCATAGGCAATCTCCATAGGATTCGACAATAAGAAATAGAGGGAATGAGAATACCGAAACGAAGAAAGAAAGAGAAAAAAGAAATAGAAAAGAAAAAGAAAAGAAAAAAAGAAGAAAAAAGAAAACAAAGAAAGTTGCCATTAGAAATAAAGCCGGGATGACGCAAGCGGTCGAGCAAATGAATACTAGAAATTGCTAACTACCTAGGTGCATTCATGCCCCAAATGTGCGGTTATCTATTTGTTAATGCCCTAACCACTAACAGCGTTATTGTTGATGATGAGTTCAGGCAAGTGGTTCAGTTGAATGACATTCTGGCAACCCACCCATACAACACCCATTCTAAAGATAAGTCAAAAATGGTCAACCAAGAGTTAGAAGCAAGCATCGTCGACCCGTCTAGGGAGGAAGAAGTTGTGGATGTGAACACCATGAAAGAGGAGATGTATAAATTGAAGCAACAGATGGCCGAAATGTACCAGGCTTGGGCAAAGGGACACCCACTACCAGCTTATCCTGCTAACCCTGCCTACATCTCACCATTAGCTCAACCACAAGATCCTCCTACAGTTAATTCCTCTCTGGCCTACCCTACCTACCAGCAATACTACGCAACTACTTCCCAAACACCACCATCTCCACCACCCAAACAAATCCCATGCCCTCTACCTCTAACCACTCCCGTGTTTGTGGCTCCTCCACCCGCCAAATTACAGAGATCTTCTAGTGAACCCCTGTTTCAAACCCAGGAAACCCACTATTACCCACCTGAACCCACATTTAAACTGCCAGAACCATATCTTTGCACTCCCCGTCTTGATATCTCAGCTGAAGAAGAGAAGCCTCCCAAAAACCTCGAGCAGGAGGAGATGATACGAAAGGTGAAAAGCTTGGAGCAATCGTTCAGAAATATGCAGGGCCTAGGAGGACAAGTCAGTGTGGCCTACAAGGACTTGTGCTTGTTTCCTGACGTCCAGTTGCCCGCGGGATTCAAATTACCCAAGTTTGATCTTTATGACGGACATGGTGACCCAGTAGCTCATCTGCGGGGGTTTTGCAGTAAGATGAGAGGCGCTGGAGGAAGGTATAAGTTATTAATGGCGTACTTTAGTCAAAGTCTCAGTGGTGCTGCTTTGGAATGGTACACGCGGCAAGATCATGCTCGATGGTACACTTGGGATAATTTGGCCCAGGCATTCGCATGCCATTTTCAGTATAACTTAGAGATTGTCTTGGATCGGCTATCATTGACCAAAATCGAGAAGAAGCCGGGGGAAAGCTTCAGAGAGTACGATTTTCGATGGAGAGAACATGTCGCAAGAGTTGATCCTCCAATGAAGGAAGGCGAGATGGTCGATTATTTTCTGCAGGCTTTGGAGCCTACTTATTATGGTTATCTGATATCGACAGTTGGAAAAACTTTTAATGAGGTAGTAAAAATGGGAAGTATGGTGGAAGAGGGTCTCAAGACTAACAAAATTATGAGCTGTTCGACGATTAAAGCAACTACTCAGGCCATCCAGAGCGGCACTGGAGGGGTATTCGGAAAGAAGAAAAAGGAAGATGTTACAGTAGTAGAATCAAGAGCTTGGTCTAGGGGTCCATCACCATATTACCACTAACCACGCCCCCATCTCCAAACCTACCCAACAACCTATATGGCCCGCCACAACATTACTATCCACCTCCCGCTCCCCACTTCTCTGTTCACCACGCCCAAACATACCCTCAACCTCAGGCGCCATGGCATGCACCCACCCCACAAAATACTTACCATGCTCAAAATACCTACCTACCTCCGAGAGCCTACAAAAACCCCACTGGACTTGATTTTCGACCCAACCCTATTTCTAAAAATGGCAGGCTGCAGAAGAAGAAAACCTTCACTCCATTGGGAGAATCTTACACCAACTTATACCACAGATTGAGACAATTAGGCATGTTAAATCTGATTGAACCCAAAATACCAAATCCTCCCCCAAGGAACCTGGACCATTCGGTGAATTGTGAGTATTGCTCGGGTGCCCCGTGGCATGATACAGAGAAGTGCTGGTATTTGAAAACGGCCATCCAGGAACTCATTGATACCCGCCGAATTGAGGTGCAGGCTCCAGAGATGCCTAACATCACTCAGAATCCATTGCCAACCCATCATGAGACTCATATGATTGAGTTAGTGCAAAAGGAGGAATCTAAGAAACCGTCACAAACCGTGATGATGATCAAAGCCAGTGAAGACAGGTCACATGAGAAGCCAACCAGTGGGAAATAATTGCTCAAGGAAGGAGAGACAATTAGGAAATCGGTGGGGATGATAAAGAAGGAGCCATTGAACAGTGATGCAGTAAGACAAGAAGCAGTCAAAGTGATGGTACCGGGAGCAATTGCCAAGCCCATTGTAATCGTGAAAGGGGCTCACATGGAGCCAGTTATCATTAAACCAGTGACTCAGTTGCCAATAGTCAGTGAAAAGGCCGTCCAATGGAATTACGGCCGAGTGATTGTGACGTACAAAAGGAAGGAAGTTAAAGAAGAAGTTTGTGAAACCCATGGGCTAACTCATTCAGGGAGATGCTTTGCCCCTGAAGAGCTGAGAAAGATTAAAGCAGCCAAAGATAATCCAGCACCAGTAAAAAGTGCCGTAACGGAAGAAGAGGCAGAAGAATTCTTAAAGAAGATGAAGACGCAAGATTATTCCATTGTAGGACAGTTGAGGAAAACCCCGGCACAGATTTCATTGCTTTCTCTACTGATTCATTCGGACGAGCACCGCCGGGTGTTGATGAAGATTATGAATGAATCCCACGTTCCTAATAAGATCTATGTGAATCATCTGGAGAAAATAGCAAATAAGATTTTCGAGGTCAACAGGGTCACATTTTCTGATGATGAGCTACCTTTGGAGGGCACTGAGCATAATAGAGCGCTCTACCTCACAGTCAAATGTGAAAACTCAGTGGTCACCCGGGTGCTGATTGACAACGGGTCCAGCACAAACATTGGCCCTCTTTCCACCCTGGAAAAGTTAAAAGTGGACAGTGAGAGGATCTACAAGAATAGCATTTGCGTGCGAGGATTTGATGGGGGGGAAAGGACACAGTCGGGGATATTGTGTTGGAACTGACAATAGGACCAGTTGAATTTACCATGGAGTTCCAGGTGCTCGACGTGGATGTTTCTTACAATCTCTTGCTAGGCCGGCCTTGGATTCATGCAGCAAAAGCAGTGCCGTCTACCTTGCATCAGATGATCAAATTCGAGTGGGACCGACAGGAAATTGTTGTGCATGGGAAGGATAGTTCGTGTAATACCATTATGCCTTTGGACGAAGCTAAGGACGACAAAGGTCCATGGGTTTACCAAGTCTTGGATACAATATCAGTTGCAAAAATCCCGAAAGGAGAGTGTATTCCTGTGCCCAGGGTAGCTGCTGCATCTGTCATGGTGGCTTCGAAAATGATAAAGAATGGATTCTTGCCTGAAAAGGCATGGGTGCTTCGTTACAAGGCATCATACAGCCGGTATCTCTCCCTGGAAACCTGGATGCTTTTGGTTTAGGCTTTAAGCCCACTACTGCTGACATAAGACGACCTAAGAAGATGAAAAAGAGAGCATGGACCCTTCCAAAACCCATACCCCGCCTGTCCCGTTCCTTTGTCCGGCCTGGTACTAAGAGGTGCCCAGCAACGGCAATGCCTCATTCTGTGATGATGGAACCCGACAAGGAGCTGATTGAGAGGTTTAAAAAGTTGTTTGTCGATGTGAATGTGGTGGAGGCAGGCGAAGGTCCAAGCAAAGCAGATGTGCAGTTCGTGGGTCCCCATGCAAAGCTTAATAATTGGAAAGCTACTCCTCTTCCTACCAAGAGGGAGTCGTGGTAGTTAGTTTTGATTTTCCTTTCAGTTAAATCTGGATTATTTCCAAGGTTGTAATTCGGATGCTATGTTCCGTCCGTTTGGATGAGTTAAACCTTGTTATCTTACAATTTTAATGAAATACAATTTCTTTCCTTTTTCATTCCTGATAGCCTTTATTTTGTCTTTATTTTCTTTCTTGTACAGTCCCTTTTATGCTGGTTTCACTGATGTGTCATGCATGAGGAGTCTTCGGCCTAATCTTGATTACCAATCTAACTCCAAAATAATAATACAAGAAATTGAGTGTGATGACGAGGTAGAATATGATGGTGAGGAAGCCTTTGAAGAAACCAGTAAAGAATTAAGCCAATTTGAGGGAAAACCCAAACCTAATCTGAACGACATAGAGGCAATCAATTCAAGGGATCAGGAGAATGTTCGGGAAACAAACATAAGTGTCCATTTGGAGCCTTCACTCAGAGAAGAGATAATCAAAGCTCTGCTTGAGTATTAAGATGTTTTTGCGTGGTTATATGACGATATGCTGGGTTTACGATTTGGTGGTCCACAAATTGCCCACAGACCCAGCATGCCCTCCTGTCAAGCAGAAGCTGAGGAAATTTAAAACAGATATCAGTGTGAAAATCAAAGAAGAGGTCACCAAGCAGTTTAATGCGAAGGTCATCCGGGTCACCCGGTATCCCACCTGGTTAGCTAATGTTGTGCCTGTACCAAAGAAGGATAGAAAGACCAGAGTATGCGTCGATTACCGTGATCTCAAAAAGGCGAGTCCAAAAGACAACTTCCCACTGCTAAATATCCATATATTGATTGATAATTGTGCCAAACATGAGATTGGTTCCTTTGTGGATTGTTATGCGAGTTATCACCAGATTTTAATGGATGAGGAAGATGCGGAAAATACGGCATTCATCACGCCTTGGGGGACGTATTATTATAGGGTCATGCCATATTGGTTGAAGAACGCATGGGCAACATATATGAGGGCAATGACCACCATGTTCTATGACATGATACATCGAGAAATTGAGGTCTATGTAGATGACGTGATCATAAAGTCAAGGAAGCAACGTGACCATGTTAAAGATCTGAGAAAGTTTTTCCAGAGGCTCCGCAGGTACAACCTCAAACTTAATCCAGCGAAGTGTGCATTTGGAGTTCCGTCGGGGAAGTTGTTGGGGTTTGTGATAAGTTGACGCGGTATTGAGTTATACCCATACAAGATCAAAGCCATTCAGGAGTTACCATTGCCACAAAGCAAGAAAGAGGTGAAGAGTTTGCTCGGCAGGTTGAATTATATCAGCAGGTTCATTGCCCAGCTTACAACAACTTGCGAGCCTATCTTTAAGCTGCTAAAGAAAGATGTTGCGGTCAGATGGACGGATGAATGTCAGGTAGCATTTGACAAGATTAAAGAGTATTTGGCCAGTCCACCTGTGTTGGTTCAGCCAGAGCCGGGAAGACCCTTGATCCTCTATCTGACACTTTTGAATAACTCTTTTGGCTGCATACTGGGGCAGCATGACGTCACAGGAAAGAAAGAGCAGGCGATTTACTACCTCAGCAAGAAATTCACATCTTATGAGGTAAAATACACTCAACTTGAGAGAACGTGTTGTGCTTTAACTCGGGTAGCGCAAAAATTGAAACATTACTTGTCATCATATACCACCTATCTCATCTCTCGGTTGGACCCGTTGAAGTAGATTTTTCAGAAACCCATGCCCACAGGGAGGCTCACAAAGTGGCAAATCTTGCTCACGGAATTTGATATTGACTATGTGACCCGGACCGCAATGAAGTCACAAGCGGTGGCTGATCATCTAGCCGAGAACCCAGTTGATGATGAGTATGAACATTTGAAGACATATTTCCCTGATGAGGAGACAATGCATGCCGAGGAATTAGAACAAGTCAAAAAGCGAGTGTGGAAGCTGTTCTTTGATGGGGCTGCCAATACCAAAGGCGTTGGGATAGGAGCGGTACTTATTTTTGAGACAGGGCAACATTACCCTGTTACAGCTCAACTTCGCTTCTACTGCACCAACAACATAGCTGAATACGAGGCATGCATCTTGGGTTTGAGGTTGGCTATAGACTTGGGTTTCCAGGAGAACTTGGTCATGGGCGACTCAGATCTTCTAGTGCATCAGATTCAGGGAGAATGGGAGACACGAGACTTAAAGCTCATACCGTACCGGTAGTGTTTGCATGAACTTTGTCAACGGTTTCAGTCGATAGACTTCAGGCATATCTCAAGGATTCATAATAAAGTTGCTGATGCTTTGGCCACTTTGGCATCGATGTTGCATCATCCAGATAAGGCGTATGTGGACCCGTTGCAGATTCAGGTCTGAGATCAGCATGCCTATTTTAACATGGTGGAAGAAGAGCTTGATGGTGAGCCGTGGTTTCATGATATCAAAGAATACCTCAAGATGGGAGTATATCCAGCACAGGCCACATGGGATTAAAAGAGAGCCATTAAACGCTTAGCAAGCGGATTTTTCTTCAGTGGAGGAGTGTTGTACAAAAGAACTCCAGATCTTGGTTTATTGAGGTGCATGGATGCTAAACAGGCCACAACTATCATGACCGAGGTACATTCGGGAGTTTGTGGACCTCATATGAGTGGATACGTATTGGCCAAGAAGATTCTCCGAGCAGGTTATTATTGGCTTACTATGGAATGGGATTGTATCAGTTTCGTGCGCAAGTGTCATCAATGCCAAGTATACGGAGATTTGATTCATTCTCCACCATCTGAACTGCATACAATGTTGGCACCATGTCCCTTCGTTGCTTGGGGAATGGATGTCATTGGGCCAATCGAGCCGGTAGCGTCAAATAGGCACAGGTTTATTCTGGTAGCCATTGATTATTTCACTAAGTTGGTTGATGCAAAAACTTTCAAATCGGTGACCAAGAAGGCAGTGGTCGATTTTGTGCATTCGAATATCATTTGTCAATTTGGAATCCTGAAGGTAATTATCACAGACAATGGTGCCAATCTCAATAGCCATCTGATGTCGGAGACATGTCAGCAGTTTAAGATCACGCACCGCAATTCCACCCCATATCGTCCTAAGGTGAATAGAGCGGTCGAAGCAGCTAACAAGAGCATCAAGAAGATTCTTCGAAAAATGGTGGAAGGGTCCAGGCAATGGCATGAGAAGTTACCTTTTGCCTTGTTAGGCCATCGCACTACAGTAGGGGCGACTCCTTATTCATTGGTATACGGTACGGAAGCAGTAATACCCGCAGAGGTTGAAATACCATCCCTTCGGATTATCGCCGAGGCGAAAATTGACGATGTTGAATGGGTCAAGGCTCGCTTGGAACAACTGAGCTTGATTGATGAAAAGAGATTGGCAGCAGTATGTCACGGACAGTTGTACCAACAGAGAATGGCGAGAGCATATAACAAGAAAGTGCGTCCGCAGAAGTTTGAAGTAGCGCAATTGGTGTTGAGGCGTATCTTACCTCATAGGGCTGAGGCAAAAGGAAAGTTTGCCCCCAACTGGCAGGGGCCATTTGTTGTGACCGGGGTGTTGTCCAATGGTGCATTATATCTGACAGATGTGGAAGGAAAATGTGTAGAAATGGCTATCAACTCTGACGCAGTCAAGCGATACTATGTATGATTTCTTTGTCTAATTGTACTTAATTGTATTTGGCATATTTTTGAGATTGAAATGACAAATGCATTTTGTTCTTCTATCCAAACACTTTATCCTTTGTTACCCCTTTTTGAGCTTTATTTTATTTTCTTTTGTACCCCTCTTTCGGAATCAATATCAAACGCAGAAGCACATCAGCGGAAAAACAAGAAGAATAGGCCAAAAGAAGAGAAAAAGAAAAAGAAAAGAAAAGAAATGAAAAGAAAGAAAAGAAGAAAATAGAAAAAAAAAAAGAAAAAAAGAAAAAAAACAAAAATAGAAGAGAAAAGGAAAAGAAAAGAAATGAAAAGACAGAAAAGGGAAAGTGGAGGAAAGGAAAGATCACAACAACGATGTAATTTTATGGCCTGAACTACGTTTGACTTGATCCTGAAAGGGTACGTAGGCAGCCTCTCTGAGGTTCAGTCACACCAAAACAAAACTCCAAAAGCCCCCAAGAAAGAAACTGGAGAACAAGGAAATACATTTCAAGATCAACAATCAGGCGCTCAACTAGAGAACAAGGGAAGTACAATTCAAATTTTAGCTTTCAGATTTTTAATATTTGATAACATGACGTGCCCAGCCACCAAACTGGGGCAGAAAATTTTCTTTGTCCGTCTATTTTGTTGCAATCAGGCGCCCACCTGGAGAACAAGGGAATACATTGCAAGTTTTAGCAATCAGGCGCCCACCTGGAGAACAAGGGAATACTTCTCAAGTTCAGCAGTCAGGCGCCCACCTGGAGAACAAGGGAAGTACAATTCAAAATTTTAGCTTTTACTTTTAATATCTGATAACATGATGTACCCAGTCGTCAAACTAGGGCAGGAAATTTTCTTTGTTTGTCTATTTTATTGCAGTCAGGAGCCCACCTGGATAATAAGGGAATATTTTTCAAGCATCGCGGTCAGGAGCCCACCTAGAGAATAAGGGAATACTTTTCAAGCATCGCGGTCAGGAGCCCACCTGGAGAACAAGGGAATACTTTTCAAGTGTCAGCAATCAGGAGCCCGTCTGGAGAATAGAGACACATATTTCAAATTTCAGCAGTCAAGCATCACTCGGAGGAATGACAGAACATCTCCGATCACAACGCAAGGCAACAACGCAAGAATTCCATCGGAAGAATACAAGATCAAAGCAACACAAGAACAAGTTTGAAGACATAGATAGGACATTTGTGTAAATCATAATTCGTAGCGTAGGCTAACTTCTTTTTATTTTGACACGGTGTAATAAGGAGGTCAGCGAGTAGTAGCAGCAGCAACAACAATGAAATCACAGCTCCTAGTAGTCCCAGCTACCACACATTCATGAACTACACTGACCTGGTTCCTTTTTAGCCAAGGATATGTAGGCAACCTCCGAAGCAGGGTGCGGTCAGCTCTTTTCAAAATGCTTCACAACGGAATATTTGAAAGGGCAAAAATCGCTCGTATTTGCTCATTTATCTTTGCCCGAAAACTTTTCATATTTCCGAGCAAAGAGGGGTAGCTGTGAGCACGTAATTTTTGCCCTATATATGAATTATTCCCAAAAATTTCAAACAAAATAATTTTTCTTTATTTTTACAACTTTTGTGAATTCTGTGTCATTTTTTGGTAAGTGTTGCATTTTATCTGAGCATCTTAATTCATATAAAAAA
>MU744191.1:212772-266724 GCA_026770625.1 Nicotiana glauca | reverse complement strand
AAAAATACGCATTTGCATTTAGGATCTAATTTCATATTTTAGGATTAATTAAGGGTAATTTGTTTTAGAACCAAATATGAAGAAAATAACAAAAATAGTTCACTTTTGCATTTTTATTGTTTAATTGTGAATTCATTACGAAATAATTTTTAAACAATTTTAGGCGTTAATTAGTTTAATTTCAAAATATATTAGGACTTCATTTTAATTTTTATTTTAATTTTGCATCTTTATAAAAATCAAAAAAATAATTCAAAATTACAAAAGGGAAAACAAAAAGGAAATAATCAGAAAAATAAAAGAAAAGAGAAAAAAAAAAGAGAAAACAAAGGGGGCTGCCGATTTGGGCCTATTCTCGTTTACTTTGTCCCAGCCCAAACCAAAAGTACCCAAGAAGCCCATACCCGTCCCTGTTACCCGAATCATTCCCAGTTGAAACGACGCCGTTTAGGCGTAAGTTAATCACAACCATTGATTCCCTTCAATCCAATGGCCCATGTTGGCTCTTGGTATTTTAATAAAAGTGTCTGAATGTGTGTATAACCCTAACGACCAAGTCTTCTTCCTCGTATCTTCTCTACAACTCCGCCGGTGGACGCCACCATCTCCGATCAACCCCAAATTAACACCCTAAAAACCCCTCTCCTCCCTCATTTAGAATCTACAAATAACTTCCTTCAAATCCCAGCCAAAACCTTCGAATCTTGATTTTAAATTTTCCGGCCAAGTTGTTACCTCATCCAAACTCGCCCAAATTAACACCCCATGACCGCCTGGCTTTCCTCTACCCAATCCCCTTAACCCCGCCCCTCGAATCCCATCGGAATTGTTCGAATACCAATTTTGTTTTTCGGCCAAAACCCTAGTTTCACCAAATAACCCCAAATCGATATTACATGGTCATTAAGCCTCCCTCATGAAGAATTCATAGTCAATAAGGTTCGAATACCACTGGAAATTGGCCGAGTTAAGTCCAAGAATTGTCAGTGAGTTTCTTCTTTGCTTTATCTTCATTTTTATTTTTTGTTCTTGTTTGTTAAGTTTGCATGCCTATCTGGTTTAATTGATTATTTTGTTTTTATTTTCATCCTTTCTTCTTTTAATTCTTTTGCTTCATCTGTCGACCAGAAAATGAGTCAGTTGATTTAAGTTGCTTGATTGGATTTTAAGCTTGTTTAATTGATTCAATATTTTAGGATTAATGGTTCATTTTAGTTAATTGATGCCACTGTAGATTTCTCCCTAGATTTTTCATTATGTTATTAGTTGGATTAGTGTAGCTTGGTACTTATTTTGGGTTTTTAATGATGTTTAGTCGATAATTGGATAATGGTAATTAGGATTTCATTTTTTGCAAATTGAAGTTCACTCTTAGAGCTTGGTGAATTGTTTGGATATAGCTTCATTAGATTGATAGTTTTGGGATTAAATCAAGGGTATTTGGGTAAATAGAATAGGCCAATCATGCTCTAGATAGAACTAGAACCCATTAGAATGTTCTAGAACAAGGTCAAAAGTGGATTTTCAATAATAGGAGGGTACTAACTTGTATCATAAGTTAGAAAATAGAGGGACTAACTGCATAGAATTGAGATGGGTTGTGCTGTAAATAGAAATTTCAGCCTTCTCTCACTTTGCCTATATAAGGGCCCAAATAGTGCATTCAAAAGGGAGTCCTTTTTCAGCCATATAGTCTCCCAAAAAAAAAAAATTCCCTCCCATTAGTCTTTCAGATCTGAAGTAGGATTGCAATTTCAAAAAAAAAAAAACGAAAAACAAAACAAAATTCAAAAAAATCAAAAAGTAGTTACTGTTTCATTAGAATCTCAGTTTAATTTCAATTTTTTTCGAGCATTTGGCTTTCATTTCCTAGTTCAGAGGTTCAGAGATATATGAATTGATTTTTGAGCTTTGAGTACTGTTGGTTTCTGGAGGTTACCGGCTGATTTCAAGTGGTTTGTTTGAGATCAGTGTCGTTGCTGTGTTATTGTGGTGAATTGCAAGTCTGTTTGGTTCATTTGGCGCTGCTCTGGCTTAACTTCTCTATTCTGTTTGATTCAAAATCTCCTGGGTCACTGATTCAACTTTGAGTTTGAAACTGACTTTGTTTGCTGCTGGAATTTCATTGCTGCTCATTACTACCCTCTTGCTGACTCCTCCTTCTCTTATTTTATCTCAAATCTAGGTACACACTTATACACTATTGGTTGTTGAACTGAAATGAAGCTTGGATCAAGGCTCCTCTGCTGCTTAATAGTTAAACTATAGTTGTAGTCTGTTATGCCTAGTTGTTTGGTTTAATTTGTTTGAGTTTGATTGGAATTATTTCCCATTGGTATGAACTGCCTAGAAATTGGGTTATAATGATTTAATTGTATTAACTTTCGACTGCTGGAGCTTGTGGAAATGTGGAAATTTTGAATCTGTTGTTGCTCATAGTGTATAGTCATTTAGTAACAGGTTTAGTTGATTAAAATCTATTGAATAGGTCGTATTTGGTCATTGGGTAGTTAAATAGGCTAGGTGGACCTTATCAGTAGCAATACACATGATCCCCCGATTATCTACTCCACTGTTTGTTAGCTTAGGTAAATACAAATGAATTGAGGTGCATTATGTTATCAAAATCATAGATCAAAAAGCATGCTGCAGTAGTTTCCATATTCCCAGTCATTGTTAAAATCAGTTTAAGTCATGTCAATTTGTTACCAAAATCGAATCAGGAATGAACTATGATTAGTTGTTAGTATGAGTTAATAATTGTCACTTTTTCGTCTTGAACATTTTAGTTAAGTCATTAGTAATTGTGCAGTTGATATCAGATTTGGTTTGAAACAGTTTATCAGTGTTTCTTAAATTGTTTCTCGTCAATATTGCCTGGAATTTGATGCACGTTAAGTGGGATTGAAATGAGGAGACCGAGTTGCATAGCCTAAAACTTGGGCCAAAAACAAACAAATAAATTAGTACCAAGCCGGCTCAAGGGATTCGATCCCTGAACCCCTCTCACACGGCTTGGCCAGCTGTGAATTTGGGCTAATTGCAGGCCCAGTTCAGGTGTTTCTGCCCAGGACGATTGGCTTAGGCTATCTGGGCCTAATGCCAAAAGGGCAATTAATTGAGGTAATACATAAATGACAAGTTGGGGTTTTGAGTTAGGTAGCGGGTTCAAATTAAAAGATTCTTCCTTTTGTTTGGGTCCGGACTTGAACTTGAAGCCCGAACTTTAATATTAATTAATTAGGACTTTTTTTAATCTTTTAGAGACAAAACAAAAATAGAAAATCATAGTCGCTTTTAGGCTTGCCCTTTTAAAATAAAATGAGACGAGCCTCGCCCCATAAAAATACAAAGTTGCGGGGCCCTCATTCAATGGTTATAATAAAACACGTAGAATTCCGGGATGGGCCATTTAGCGAATTTCACGGCCTTCCCAAAAGATAATAGCGCGTTAGACTCTTTAGGCGTGATTTAATAAAGTTACATTCTTAAACTCGGGTGTACATTTCATGCGACCCAAATCAAATCCCAAAATGTTGAATAGAGTGTGCTTAGGATTCTGGGTGCATTTCATGTGACGCGATCCGAAGGCACGCTTTAAACGACGTTCAACTTTCTTTTTTAAATACTTACTGAATAAAAGCGGTTAAAAGTAAAAATTGACACATAGGTCCTTCATGTAATAAAATAAGATAAAAAGCTAAATAAGACAGTTGAGCGACCGTGCTAGAACTACGGAACCCGGGAATTCCTAACACCTTCTCCCGGGTTAACAGAATTCCTTACTCGAATTTCTGGTTCGCGGACTGTTAACAGAGTCATATTTTCCTCGGATCGGGATTCAACCGGTGACTTGGGACACCATTAATCTCCCAAGTGGAGACTTTTAAATCCCGTTCCGACTGTCTTTTAATTGGAAAAACTCCTTTACGCCCTTGCAGGTGTAGTGAAAAGGAGGTGTGACACTCATCACTCGCACTCAGCACTCCATACTTAACACTTTGCGCTCACTGGGGGTGTGTACAGACTCCGAAGGGATCCCAAAGCCCAAGCTCTAAGCACGGACAACCCACGTGCCATCATATCAATACCTAGATCCGCACGGTCAAATCACGTGCTACGCGGACAACTCACGCGCTATGGTATCAATACCTGGACCCGCACGGTCAACTCATGTGCTACGTGGACAATTCACGCGCTATGGTATTAATATCCTCACAACAAGACCATCGTCCTTAATCAATCATGTACCTCACTAGCCTCACCGTCATCAACAAATAAGGGAACACAGCCCACATCAAGTATCGCAGCATATTAGAAAAAAATAGAGACTGAGGTAAACATGTATAATAATTTCTATGATTGATTACAAATAACGTGAGAATGAATAAAGCCTAAGCATGATCTTTAACATGAAGGCAAACAAGTTTAACAACAAGTAAACACATAAGCACAAATAATAGCCATTAGGCCTTACAGTCTCACGGTACGGACCAAGTCTCAATCCCTCGAGGTATACACCCACACGCCCGTCAACTAGCATGGGTATCATCTCCAAACAATCACATGATATCAAATTCTTCGAGTTTATACCCTCAAAGCCAGAGTTAAAATTGTTACTTACCTCAACAGCGTAAAATCCTACTCCAGGATGTTCTCGTCCCTCGACTCGGTCCCCAAAAGCTCTGAATCTATCCATAATTAGATTAATAGCATCAACATGTGATAATGAATCGAATTCCACAATAAAAACTACAAAATATACCAAAAATCCGAAATCGGCTAAAACTCGGCCTCGGGCCTACATCTCAGAATCAGTCAAAAATGGCAGAATAATAATCTTTGTTCTCTCCCGAGTCTCACCATATAAAATTTGTTAAAATCGGACACCATTTGGTCCCTCAAATCCTCACTTAAAACTCTACAAAACTCAGACCCTAACTCCCTCAATTTCACTTTGAAATCATCAATAAAATCCCAAAAACGAAGATGGATTCATGAAGCATAACAAAAATCGACTAGAGAAAACTTACTCCAATCCATATGGTGAAAAATCGCCCAAATCCGAGCTCCCCAACTCAAAATATGACCGAATGAATAAACCCTTGTTTTATATATTTTTTTGCCAGTTATTCTGCCTCGTTTCTCATGCCAAACTAACCCAAAACTCGCTTTTTATGCCTCCAATGGATTTCTTGTGAAATTATAGTCAAGTTAGGCTTTTGAATCACTCAATTTTACCTTATAATGAATAAGATATGTAGGTTTTAATATTTGCAAATGGTGCAGATTTTTAAATATGTTGCTAGTGACAATTTCGTAAATAATCTGAAACAAATCTGGCAACCTAATTCTTAGTAAAATGACCATAAAATCCTCATACGATATCCAAATTCGATCATTCTTTTTGCTACAGGTCCGTAATTATGATATGGATCTAATGCTTCAATCAAAAAAGAAATCAGAGCTTATTTATTCAATACAGTATCATTTATACTTAAAGAAACGACGTCAAAACATAAGAAAAATGAATGCAACACAATCCAAACCTATCCGAAACTCACCCGAGGCCCACATGACCTCAACCAATAATTTCAACAAGTCATATATCACTACCCGAACTTAGTCAAACCTCCTGAATGCCCAAAACAATACCAAAACACCAAATCAACCTCGAATTCAAGCCTAATATTTCTAAATTTCCAAATTTCGCCAATTCAAGTCTAATTCTACCACGGATCTCCAAATTATATTCTGAAATACTCCTAAGTCTAAAATCACCCAACAAAGCTAATCGAATCATAAAAATCCAAATCCGAATTCGTTTACTCATAAGTCAACTTCCGATTGACTTTTCTAACTTAGCTTTCTAACTAAGAGAACAAAAAATCTCATCATCAACACTATCCGCCTGCCTATAAGGCCAACGTCATCATCGCCAGTCCCGAGGTGGTACCCGACCCCGAGAACCTCCATAAAAAAGAAGCTAGGCTCTAAGAAGCCAACGACTTCTTCGCAAGTCCCGAGGTGGTACCTTATCTCAAGGACCCCCATCAAAAAAAAGTTAGGATCTAAGAAGCCAACGATATCACTGCAAGTTCCGAGGTAGTACCGACCTCGAGGACCTCCATCAAAGGAAAGTTAGGATCTAAGAAGCCAACGACATCACCGGAAGTCCCGAGGTGGTACCCGACCTCGAGGACCTCTATCAAAGGGAAGTTAGGCCGTAGGAAGCTAATGACATCATTGCAAAACTCGAGATGGTACCCAACTTCGAGGACTTCCGTCACAAAGGAGTTAGGATCCAAGGAAAAAAACATTTAAAGCTCCACCCATATGGGCTTGATCACGGGGTACCATCTAAATTCGGGTACAACCTCGTTCGGGATCTACCTGCAATGCCTTAGGGCTATCTACGCTAAGTTCAAAGCAGGTTTCCAGGTGGCCCGAGTTTGAACAAACCCCCACTCGGGGACTGCTCTCGAAAGATTAAAGGCAGTCCCTATCCTCGAACTCCACGCAAATTACCCCTCGAAGATGAACACGAGATCTAAATGATAAATCACGGTATCAATGCTCAAAACATTACTTTCCTTCAACTCGAAGTAAGGGTCTCGATGACCCGAGTTCATCGGGCCACTACAAGATCGATCCAATGGATCACAAAGGGTTCCGTAGGAAGCTGTATTAATCAATCAAAGTTCAGAGAAAATACTCACATATGGGTTCGATATTGGCAGTAGCCGATAGAGTCATGCGTTCAGAGTCCCTATAAATGTAAATAAAAGGGAATATAGCAAGCATCAAAGACAAAATCGAAGGAACATCTTTATATTCATAAAAACTTGATGACAAAAGCCCACATGGAGTCCTTACATAGAAACAAAGAAGCAGAGGGGTACACATATAGTAAAAGACAAGAGCCTAATCTATTCTCGAGAGTCATTCTCGGTAGTAGCACTTTCGAGCACTATCTCCTTGCGTATGCATCCTCGATGGAAATATCCTCGAAACGCCATCTCCTTGGGAGTCTTATCTCGATCCTCCAGAATGGCATATTCAAAAGGAGAAGATGAATAAGAGGAAAATGGTGGAGAAGAGCAAGCTGACGCGGGAGAGGCAGAAATGGGTGAAGAAGTGGCTGGGTGAAAAATTTGGCTAGTATGCACCTCGCCAGCACTACTATTCCGAAGCCATTTCTTGAGACGCTACACCGATGCGAGATGCAACAGTTAGTAGGTAGTTCCGCCTCACTCCATGGAAAGAAAAAAGAATGAGGCGCCGCACCGAGTAGTTGAGGGAGGTGAGCAATGTTGTAGAGTCCGAACACCCCCATGAGCAACAGTGTAGAGTCCAATTATTTTCCCAAACCTGGAAAAATTAGCCCCTACTTCGTCGTTCTGAATCAACAATGACGACGACGACAACAACAACAACAACAATAACGAAGCGGTGTAATCCCGCTAGACAAAAGAAAGTCCAGGATATAGACCGTGGCATGGCTGATAGAAACGCCGCCGTATGATTTTGAGGCCATGAGCCTTAAACATAGTGAACTACAATGCATACGGATGGTGAGAAGAGAAGGATGGATAGATATGGGAAGACACTTGGATGAAATGTTGATCCCAGGAGGCTCCCATTTATAGGAAGGGCGGCAACGTAACTGACGATGCCATTATTGTCTTCGAAAGACGTAATGACATGCACATTTAATGCACTGGCGGCGACGTTATAGCTTTGAAGAACGAGAAACCGTAGTGATTTGTATGATTCTCGATAAGTGAAACGACGGGACATTTCGGTTATCACGGAGGCTTGCGTCACACGTATGACATCATCACGGGAAGTCCGAAGAGTTGGATGTCAAAATTGTTTCTTATCGCTCCTCTCTAAGAAACGCGGGGATTATCTGTATACGGTAAAATTGGAGGGTCAAAATACTCGTCATCGAGGCACCTCGGAAAATCATCTCGAAGCCTCGAGAATATAAGGCTATGGTTGAGTTTCCTCCCCCGAGGTTCGTTGACGCTCGACTTAGGACAATGTTGACCACCGCTATGGTAGAAATGGGAAGTTCCCAAGGCGCACGGTTAGGGCTGACAAAGTCTAGTGGGCTATTCTGAACCCAAATCAGGGCGTCATTTAGCTGTCCCATTTCCATATCTATGTAATTAATGCACTTTGTACTACATTGGGATTCTCCTCCTATATAAAGGGAATCCTTGTCATTTTGTAAACATCCGGCTTCTGTTGCTCCACACAAAATACAGAAGAACATTCTTTCTGCTCTCTGATATATTCTCTTGATATTGTTGCTTCCATTTATTATCTTCATTGTTGTTTATAATTTATTCCTTATCATTGGCCATAAAAAACCTTCATTGATTTTATTATAACTGTTAGTCATACCTCGACCGCCTTCGATAGCTCACAGCCGAGCTCCGGAATCGACCTCGAGGCCCTCAAATTGACAAGATCGAGGCCTCGATTGTTAAACTATCGGTTTGATTATCACCTTATCCTCAACTCTCATTTCGTTTCTAAGTCTCACATACATAGCATCAACTGCTTAACAACTACCATAAAAATAGATCACGTATTTTTAGAGTTCCATAATTAAATTTAATTATTATTATCATTTTCATGGTAAATAGTCCACTTTATAGATGAGGGGAATCTTATTATAGTACAAATGCATTTATTACAAATATATGGGGCTAGTACAGCCATTTAATGCCATTACGGGATTAGACTAGCCTAATAGACTTTGCCAGCTATAATCAAGTGCCTAGGAAACTCCCCATCTTTTCATCATAGCTATCGATATGCGCTACCTCTGAGTTGATCGTTTGGAAATCCTTCGAGGTTACATCTCGAGTCTCGCCTCGAGCCCTAGTAGGCGTATCTATGGAGCATCGTAATGGCCACAAAATCAGCTCCTCTGATTTCACCGTATACAAAAACAAAATAACGAAAACAAAAATGACAGTACATAAAGAAACACTTTTAGGGTAAAACAAGGATTGAGTTCTTTTTCATTTTTTCTACTTTATTTACTTTAAGTGGTTAAAAGATGGGAATACCCGAATTATGTCATAAAGAGAAAAAAGCTAAAGGTGGAGAATTAATGATAATGATAAGAATATTTAAGTCGTACATGATTGCCTCTCGGCAATATATCGAAGGTTTGTTTCCCACTTTGTTTCCTCTTTGTAGCTTTGAGGTAATAAGCTTCTAGTTAGCTAAAACTTACCTTAAAATGAGAATGCTTTTTGTTAGTCTTTTCTAGAAAATGACAGACTTATGAGAGTATATAACAATTAGAGAAGAGATTAAGGACAAATCTTTTTAATTACAAAAGGAAAATATGGGTATATATAGTAAACACTTTTTACTAAGTAGTTCCTTATATGACGTAGATGTAGTTGAAGGGGAAATGTTAGGAAACAGGACCCCATCGTTATAAACTTGGTAATTAGTTTAGCATACCATGATCTCTCTCTATATATATATATATAGAAGCCAAAAAGAGTTCAAGATATAATTTATATACATAATTTTTTTAACCTAAGTACATTGTGTAATTTTTTAATGAAGAAGTGTTAATTTTACCTCTTGAACAAAGATGACTTCGTCACTATATATACAATGGCGGATCTAGAGCATTATGGGTGCTCAAGTATTCATTATCTTTGACCAGCAGTAAATTTACATAGGCAATTAACAAAAAATTTAGATAAACATTGAGTAGCACCCACAACTAAACGTGTTTTCCCTCTTCTTATCTCCGATCACCCACGACTTTAAAATCTTGTATCCGCCACTGTGTATATATATATATATATGTGTACACCAATAAGACGTCAATCTATTATATCAGTGATTGTTATTAGCCAAAAAGATTATAATATACATATAGTCATAGTGGTTTCGTTACATAATAGCAGCTCTTCTATGGAGCACGGTACCTCGAAGAATCCTAAACAAATATTTTAATGACATGATTAATTCGGATTTAAACCGCGTAGAGAAAATGCTCCGTACGAATAATTTCTTGATTTTTAAAGTTTGAATTCAAGATTTCCAATTAATGATAGCGGGGATCTGATTCATCCGATCACATCCTATACAATCGGTTCACTTTAATATTCTAACGAACCAACTTTTTTGCGATTCGCTGAGCTATTGGCTAAATAAGTATATTCAATACGCTGAGCTGTTAGATGACACCCATAAGATTGATTCTCCGAAACCAGAATTGTTTATGGAAATTTCTACACACTGACCCCTCTCAAAAGACAAACAACAAAAGTAGCTAAGAACTTTTATCCTATGTTTGTTTAGGGTATATGAGAATAATTTCGAGATTAACTTTATTCTATGTTTGGTTAGGGTATTGGTCAGTCCGAGGACAACTTTTATATTAAAATATCGGGATTAGTCATCCATATAGAAAATGGGATAACTAATTCTATAGGATATCCCACCATTTTACTAAACAACCCTAAGGGGTTGTGATTCGGAAACAAGTTATCGCATAATTAATTATTCAGAGATTATTATCCCACCCTTTTATAAGGATAAAAATAATATTACAATTCCATATATTGCAATTTTATTTTAACCAAAAATATAATAAATTTATCTCAAATTTAATTTTAAGATTAGTTATCCCTTATACCTCGTACCTAATAACCTAACTAGCCCTCAATATCTTTACTGCATTAGACTTCTTTCCTCATTATCCAAGAGAAAAAAGCCGTTTACAAATGGAAAAAGGACTGAACTGTAATACAGTATAATAGCCTGTTTGGCCAAGCTGGAGAATTCAGCTTATTTTGAGAAGTGTTTTTTTTTAAAAGTACTTTTGAAAAAAGTACTTTTGGAGAGAAGTAGTTTGTGTTTGGCTAATCAGTCTGAAAAGCACTTTTGAGAAATAATTTGTGTTTGGCCAAGCTTTTCAGAAAGTGCTTTTAAGTGTCAAATTACGAATAAGGACATGAATAGATTTACTTAATAATTAATGTTATAAATAAATAAATAATCTCAAAATTTTGCTATTATATGCAATAATTAAAAAAATTATTTTATTTAAGTAAAATATGAAAATAAAATTAAAAAGTACTTAATTCTTTTAATATAAGTTAAATATATTAAAATTCCTTCAACAAATATAAAAAGCATTCACCCCTAAAGTCACTATATATTATAAAGTTTTCCTAAAAATAAGAAAAAATATTTATAAATTAATATCCTAAGTATTAGGTTTAAGGGTTATTTTGGTATATACTATATTTTGTTAGGGGTATTTTAGGTAAGAAGAAAAGTCAAAACTGCTTCTGCTTCTGCTTTTGGAAAGAAGCTACTTTTTTCTGCTTCTGCTTCTTTCCAAAGGCACTTTTTTTCCCAAATAAGCTTGGCCAAACACCTCAAGTTAGGAAAAAAAGTGCTTTTGGAAAAAAAAAGTACTTCTGGCCTCCCAAGAAGCTTGGCCAAACAGGCTATAAGCCAAAAACATGAAAATAAAATACCACTACTTGTTGGCTAGAAATCAGCCCTACAAGCAAGTCCCTAAGGGGTCATTTGATATGAAGTATAAAAAGGTATAGGGGTGGTATAAAAATTTAATATCTCCTTAATATTATATTTGGTTAATAAATCAGGTATAAGTTATCCCGATATTAATGTTAACACTGTGATAACTTATACCTTATAAATGGTGGGTAATTAGCACCGGCATAACTTATACCTTCTTCTTGGAAATTATGCAATTGTCATTCTTAATACAACCAAACAGTGAATAAACAACAATCTCAGCACACAACTAAACCCAGCATAACTTATCACAACATAACTTATACCGGCATAATCCGTATTCCAACCAAACGACCCCTAAAAAGTTATTTGAGAGAAACGAGGCCCTTGACTGAATAGTGAAAACCTGCACGACAAATCTCTTTTCTTAAAGAGATATTTCTACTAATACTTGTGTTAAAATAGACTGATCATGTTATCAAGGGCAAATTTTGTGGAGTAGAAGGTGGTTCACCTAAACCCCTTTCGTCGAAAAATTACATTATATGTATAAGCCATTTTTTTTTATTTCTATGTATTATGTTTTAAATCCCCTTGACATAGTCCAAAAGCATAGCTTAGTGATTAAGGGGATTTAAAACCTTTGTAAGGTCATTGGTTCGATCCCCACAAACTACAACAAAAAACTATTTTGTTTTTCAGAATCCCCTCAGCAAAAATCCTGCCTCCGACACTGCATGTTATACATCTTGAAGTACGACCCTTTCTTGGGTTCTTCGTAAATACTATTTTGGACGCCGGCCTATCCTTTTTTCTCATCGCTAACATGTTATTACAAATTATTCTATTATTCCTTCTGGTCCACCTTAATTGATTTTTTTGACTTTTTTTGTAGTCTACAATACTTAACTTTTTCATATATAAAAAAGGAATTAACTTCTTTTTTTCGGAAATTGCCATTGGAGTAAATAGCCTAGGAGTATTTATTGTGTTTTTAATAAACAAATTAAGATTAATACGATTAATTTTATTATTAATTAATAATAAAAGGTGAATTCCTTAATATGTGTGAAAATATTTAAAAAAATCTATTAAAATGAATCAGATGAAGTATTATAAATTAAAATTCGCTGCTTTATATTATCCTTCAAAATACTTTAACTTTTTATTGAATTTAGTAAAACATGTATCTTTGAGATCATCAAAATCAAGAAGACATATTCTTTCACTGATTGGTGACTGTTTTCCCCAACAGTTCTTTTTTAAGTTTCCAAAAAACAAACAATAAACCCAAAGCACTATAACCAATGACCCAACCAAACACCCTGACAAAACAGACTAAGTTTAAAATATAAAAAAAGCATTTAATTCTTTACAGCCTATCTCTATCTTTCCTATTTTATTTCTTTTTTCTCTCATTACCTGGAACTGAAATAGTACAAAAATCAATGGCCAAATAAGGACTGTTTTTGCTATATCCAAAGCTTCTGATATCTCTCTCTAGGGTTTTTGTTCTCTTACTCCCTCTTAATTTTGGCAAAAAATATACTATCAGCTTTTGTTCCCCCTTAAAATATAACCTAATTTGTCTTATTTTTTAATTTATTAATTTTACTTTTATGAATGGTCATATGCAATTATAATTACTGTAGGTTAGACTCATAGAAAATGAGTTGTAATTCTATATAGTGACAATGTAAGAAAACATTGCTCCCTTCTCTCCATTTTAATTAACTTTTTGACCGTTTTCACGCGTATTAAACATTTACCTTTTAACATTAATTATCAGTCAAATTGATCATGTTAATCTTTATTATTTTTTTAATTTGTTCATTAAAAATATAACAGATGTTCCAAGACTCTTTACTCAAAAGATAATTTTGAAAAGAAAACAATTACTTCTATGATATATGAAAAAATTACTATTAAAAAGTAATTTTCTTTATAATATATATATTTTTATAACTTTTTAGATGTCTTGACTATTTATTTCAATTGTATAAATCTTTATTTTCAGGTCAAATAAAAAAAAAAGATTAACTAAACATTATTATTTTTGGCCAAATAAAAATATTTAGCTTAAATATTGTAGTTATATCCAAATTTTATTCGAAAAAAATTATCTAAAAAATAATATTCTTAAAAAGGTAAAAAAATATTTTATTTAAAAAAATCCACATAGACAGGAAAAATCCACGTGGCAGGCGAGTGCACCCATACTTTTTGCCACATCAGCATCTAGGGGGTAATGACTCTCAAAAGACCAAGTTGAGGGGGTAATTAAGACTAGACATAGTTCGGGGAGGATACTAATAATTTGAGTCAAGTTTAGGGATGATTTAGGTAATTTGCCAATAAATTATTTTATATTATCAGTGTACATAGAGGGAGATTAAGTTTCTTTTTCTATACGCAACAACAATAAGGACTCAGTAAAATTTTAAATAGTGGGATATGTGGTGGATAATGTGTACACAGAACCTTAGTCCATCTCTCATCTCTTCAATAGTTTAGGTCACAACTCACAACTCACAACTCCCACATATAGACTTATTACCCACAAACACTTTTCTTTGTATTCTAGTTTATTCTGTGTTCCCTCTTAATTCTCTCTCTCTTGACTCTCTTTCTGTCTATTTTTGGAAAGAAAAGCAAAAATAGCAATAATTAACAACAATGGCTAGAGAGAAAATTCAGATCAAGAAAATTGATAACGCAACAGCAAGACAAGTAACTTTCTCAAAGAGAAGAAGAGGGCTTTTTAAGAAAGCTGAAGAACTTTCTGTTCTTTGTGATGCTGATGTTGCTCTCATTATTTTCTCATCTACTGGAAAACTCTTTGAGTATTCTAGCTCTAGGTATTTAATTATATCTTTTGCTTCTATCTTCTTGATATATTTTTTAATTACTTAGTGTCTATAGGAAACAACCTTTTTACCGGCGCAAAGTAGGACTAAGATCTGCCTAAATATTACCCCAGACACCGCACTGTGTGAATATACTGACTATGTTGTTGTTGTTGGTGGTGGTGGTGAAAGAATGAAATTTTTTGTTGGGATTTCAAAAGGGTGTCTTTAGTTTAACTTGTGATCAACAATTTAGTTGACATTTTTACATAGTTATGATTAACATGTTTTGATTGATATGTAAATATCAGTATACAGAACTTAAACTCTTTTCATATTATGAACTACTAGCTAAGAAACCCACCTCAAGAAACTTCCCATTTTCTGCTATTGACTCTTTTTTGAGCTAAAAATAAAGGGAAAATATTGATTTTTTTGTTGAATAAGATATGATTTTTTTTAATACTTAATTTGGTGAAAGAATGAAACTTTGTGATGGGATTTCAAAAGGATGTCTTTAGTTAAGCTTAATGGACTGAAAGGAATATATCATTGATCAGAATATATATATATATATAATGCACATAAACCTTTTCAATAATATCAGCTAGCCAAAAAGAACCCACCTCAAGAAACTTTTAGTTAGTGCTATTGACTCTTTTTTGAGCTTATAATAAATGGAAACCCTGAGATTTTTGTCTAATAAGATGGGAATATTGGAAGTTTTTTCAGAAAAAAAACCAAAGCACAAGGACAAAAAAATATTGAAAAATAAAGAAGAAAAAAGAAAAGAAAAGAAATAACTCACACTCAAAAATGTTCAAACACAAAATGACTGATATAGTAAGTAGTAGTAGTTGAGGGGGGTTGTGATAATTTTATTTTTAATTAATAACCTGCAATGCAGTGGGCAATAAGCAAAAACGAATAAAAGATGGATCTTGTTTTGGAAAGGGCCACCATATCTTATCTATTTCAGAAAGGCAATATCTTATCTAAAAATAAAATAAGCTTATCATATAAACTATTTATGGTGGATAGGACAAACCTCTTTTCTCTCGAATAAATAAAAATAGCATATTTTAGGAATTTTATGCTTTGACATTTGGATTATAGTAAGGTATTGGTAAAAAAAACACAAATTTGATGAGCTCTTGGTTCCCACAGCTACCATATGATCCAAGTCTATTTAGACTTTTCCTTTACTATTTTTGTAGCTATTCTCTTTGGTGGTTTATGTGTAGTATATAATGAACTTTTATGAAAACACGCAATTCATTGTAACTTTAGTAACCCTAGGACACTCTTTGATCTAATGGTTAGAGCGCATTTTTTAGGAGCGGACCCATTATCATCGTGTTTTAAATTATGTATCGGTGATCCTCGAAGATTTCTTGATATATATATATAACCATTCAAGTTTGTACTTGAATGTTTACTTAACCATGATTGTCTTGAAGTCGAGATGTTAATGTAGAGTTATGGATTCCTTATCTTAAAAAAGAGTTCAGTTTCTATGTTATTTTCAGGAATGTATGTCATTGGTTTGGTTTAGTTCCTCCTATTAAAAATATGATATAATCTCGTGTAAGATTTTGTTTTATTTCTCGGGTGTTTAGTTGCAAATAAGAAAAAACCGTATTGAGAGCCTTTTCCTGTATATAATGTTTTTTTACATTAACCTTGTACTACATAATTGCTGGTTAAGATCTTATTTTAAATTCATCATGCATCATTATACTTTGTATATGAACCAAACAATCCCCGAGTTAACTAGCTAGTTGAAGTAGTAATCTCTGTGATAAATTACTAATATTCACTTATTAGAGCATTATAAATCCAAAATTTACTATTGTAGTTCGACAATTGTACCTTTATTTCATGTACTACATGCCACCAGAGATAAATTCAAGATTTGAATCTTATGAATTCCTACACTGACCTTACGTTATTATATAATAATGATTTATATATATTTAGCAGAAGAGTTGATATACCAACTTAATATAATGTGCGGTTCAATTGAATTAAAAAATCTTCAATTCTTGAAGTAATATATAAGGAGTAACTTAGATATAATTTGAAGTATTTGATAGTAATAACTACGCTCAATGCCTCAATCACAAATTAGCTATGGTTGGCTATGTGAACTAGCTTTGTACTGCTAGAGGTGGAGTCGGAATATAAAGTATATCATTTCAATTCTTAATTTGCTATTAAACACATAGCTTATTATTGTTATATCTTATAATTTCTTTTGTTTCCGGAAGCATGAAGGAAATTCTTGAGAGGCGTGATTTGCATTCAAAGAATTTGGAAAAATTGGACCAACCATCACTTGAGCTACAAGTAAGTTTCTCTCTCCATTATTATAGCAAGCATTTTACTAAGAATTAATTAATGGTTTCTTAAAGAGTGAATATATGTACTGTTTCTCAGCTGGTAGAGAACAGCAATTACTCCAGACTAAGCAAGGAAATATCTGAGAAAAGTCATCAATTAAGGTATTAATTTCGTGTTCTCTATATATTACTTACCATTTTCATCTAATTAAGAGTATAATGTGAGTCTCATAGCAACAGTTAAGTCTCCTTCTGACCTATAGGTCAGGGTTTCGAACCGTGAACGGGATTCCCTTGGGGTGCGGCCTACATCAGAGCAGGCCGCCTACATCATATCCCCTTGAGGTGTGGCCCTTCTTTGGACCCTGCATGAACGCGAGATACTTTGTGCACCCGATTGCTCTTTATTTTCATCTAAAGAAAAAGATTAGTCATGTCCTCTGCTAACAGGCAAATGAGGGGAGAAGAACTCCAAGGATTAAGTATTGAAGAGTTGCAGCAGTTGGAGAGGTCTCTCGAAGCTGGATTGTCCCGCGTCATAGAGAGAAAGGTCAGTCTAAACTCAAGTTACTGTCAGTGTATATAAGTTAAATCTGTCGAATTATACAGTTGATCATGGTTTATTTTAGTTATCTTACGCACTACTTGCTTTGTTAATTTGTCAGGGTGATAAAATAATGACAGAGATCAACCAGCTTCAGCAAAATGTGTGGATCACTGAACTCTATATATACTTCAATTTTGTTGAACTGGTCAATGTATATTAACCTATAATCCACGTTTTAGGGACATTATTTTTGGTTATCATATAAGTGACAATAATAGTGTGAAAATTCATTTATATTCTATGTACTATATAGAAATTTAAACTCTTTAATTTTCGTTATTTTACTTGGTTTTTCGTCAAAGGTACTGATATATTGTAAAAAACCACACAGGGCATGCAACTAATGGAAGAGAATGAAAGATTGAAACAACAGGTATGAACACTTTGTTTTTTCAAACACGTGAATTTGTGTTTCTATCATAAAAGTAAAGATAAGTCAAATATAGATTATGTATACATATTAATTTTTATAATATAAATTCAAAGTTTGAGCCAAAGTTACTGATTTATGCTGAACCCATAATTATAACAATAGTTTCGCCCCTGGAACATAGGTTGCTTGGACTCTTTAGTAACTTTGTATCGTTATAGAAATCTCCGAGCAACCTATGTTCCAAGGTTGAAAGAACAACCTGCCGAACCCGTAACTATAACAATAGTTTCTCCCCTCGCGAGTAGGTTGCTTGGACCCTTCAGTAACTTTGTATCGTTATAAAAATCTCCGAGCAACCTATGTTTCAGGATCGAAACTATCATTATAGGAATAACCTACCGGAGCAGTAACTATAACAATAGTTTCGCCCCTGGAGCATAGGTTACTTGGACTCGTCAGTAACTTTGTATCGTTATAAAAATCTTTGAGCAACCTATATTCCAGGATTAAAACTATCGTTATAGTAATAACCTGCCGAACCAGTAACTATAACAATAGTTTTGCCTCAGGAACATAGGTTGCTTGGACTCTTCGGTAACTTTGTATCGTTATAGAAACCTTCGAGCAACCTATATATTTCAGGGTCGAAGCTATCATTATAGGAACAACCTGTTGGACCAGTAACTATAACAATAGTTTCGTCCCTGGAGCATAGGTTGCTCGAACTCTTCAGTAACTTTGTATCGTTATAGAAACCTTCGAGAAACCTATGTTCCATGGCCGAAACTATCGTTATAGGAACCTCCTGCCGAACCCGTAACTATAACAATATAGTTTCGCTCCTGGAACATAGGTTGCTCGGACTCTTCAATAACTTTATATTGTTATAGAAACCTCCGAGCAACCTATGTCCCAGGAGCGAAACTAACGTTATAGAAACCTCCTGCCGAACCCCTAACCATAACGGTAGTGCGATTTACCCCGCATGACGAGAACCTTCTTAAGTATTGCATTTTCTGTAGGATCTAATATAAGTGCGATTACATTTTTAGAAAGTTCGAGTAACGTAATATGAAATCAAGTAGTATATATTATTTTTTGCTGATAAATTAAATGTGTGTGAATTAGGTGATGGAGATATCAAATAATGGATACAACAACCCAGCAGCAGTATTAGTAGCAGTTGAATCAGAAAATGGGTATATTAATGAGGAAGGTCAATCATCTGAATCTGTCACTAATGCATGCAACTCTACCGGTCCTCCTCAAGATGATGACAGTTCTGATACTTCTCTCAAGTTGGGGTTAGTTTTTCTTATCTCACTCCATATCATTTGTCTTTTTAATAAAATTTATCTAAAAAAAATTACAGAGTAAATTAAAACAATAAAGTTATACTTGAAATATTATTTGGGAAGATGCGATTGAGGAAAGGAGAAGGAAAAAATGAACTAGCACTACTAGTAATCGATTATGACATGTTACTTATTGTCTTTTATGGATTGTTGGTTTACGTCTACTATAGGTTTTTATACATTGATTTTGTCTAAAAACCCTACACATACACACACATTCTTCGAAGTCTAAGATTTAGTGATTGTTTCGTACTATGGATAAGCAAAAATAATTGTAGGATAATAATTTAGTAAGTCTTATTCCTATTTTGTTACTAATCCTAGAATAAATTATCTCATAATTAAAAATAGTATCGGGATAACATATACCTGTTAGAGGGTGTAACAATAATTTTAGGATAAAATTGTAAAATTGACAATCTCGGATTAATACAACATACAAAACAACTACAACTACAAAAAACCCAATATAATTTCATAGCGGTATGGAGAGGGTAGTATTTACGCATATCTTACCTCTACCTTCAAGAAGGCAGAAGGGTTATTTTCGGAAGACCCTCAACTCATACCAAACAGTCAATAAAAAATAATACTAAAATAATTAACCTCGACATAACTAACCCCAATATAATTAATCTTAGCATAACTTGTCATCAAACCAAAGGACTCCTTAGAATGTTAGGAGGGTGTTTAATTGGATCTGTCATGTTCAACATAAATCATAAAAAATATTTAACTTTTTGTCGTTTTTAAGTTGTTCTTGCCTTCCATTTGGTTTTATATTTTCTTTTATATATCGCAGGCTGCCCTACTCGGGTTGAAGGGAAGAATAAAGTCAGATTACAATTAAAAGCAAATATGTGACTACTTTTGTATCTGTTGACTACTAATATGGTGCAAATTGTAAAAGCTAACCCCAAGAATTTCAGATTCATGTTTGACTACTGGTACTTGAAAGCATCAAAGTTAGTGTTTTCCTATGTAATTCGTCTCTTTTTACTGTATTATATATGTATCTAACTTAGCGTTAAAAATCTATGATTAACTTGGCAACTAATTGTAATATTGTAAGGTCTTAGTTATTGGCGTTTAAGTTATCAGATCTTCTGTGCACAAAACATTATGACATTTATGTTTCATCTTAGTGGTTGTCTTGCTTTAAACACTAAGGGTTTGTTTGGTATGAGGTATAAGAAGGTATAAGGGTGGTATAAAAATTTAATACCACTTTAATAATCTGTTTGGTTAGTAAATTAGGTATAAGTTATCCCGATGTTAATTTTAACACTGGGATAACTTATACCTTATAAAAGGTGGGGTAATTAATACCGGTATAACTTATACCTTCCTTCTTAATACAACATACCAAACAATACCGGCATAACTTATACCGGTATAAATTATATTCCCAACCAAACGACCCCTAAGGCTGAAATTGTTAAGGATTAGTGTTGCTCCCTGTAACGACCCGACCGGTCGTTTTGTGCTTTAGCGCATCGTTCAGCAGTTGAAAGTCATGAACAATTTCATTTCAGGTATATTGACTTGTGCGTATGGTCAGAGTTGAATTTCGACAAATTCGGAGTCAAATTGGAAAGAAAATTTTCATTTCGGCAGCCTTAAGTCGAAGAAAATGATTAAGATTGAAATTTTGAGTAAACGACCTCGGAATCGGGATCTGAAAGTTTCAGCAGGTTCATATGATGATTTCGGACTTGGACGTATGTCTGGATTTGGTTTTGGATAACCCGTGAGTATTTTGGCGTATATTGTGGAAGTTAGTATTTTAGAAGAATTTCATAAATTTGGGTTGAAAGGCATTTCAGAGTTATAGATGTCCGTTTGGGATTCCGAGTCTGAGAATAGCTCCGTATGGTGATTCTGGAGTTGTGAGCGCGATCGGAAGTGAATTTGGATATCCGGAGGTCATTTTGAAGTCATTTGTCTAAATATAGAAATTTGAAGGTTTTTGAGAAAATTCGACCGGAAGTGAAAAATTTGATATCGGGGTCGGAATGCGATTTCGAAAGTTGGTACAAGCCCGTAATGTCGAAATGTGACTTGTGTGCAAAATTTGAAGTCATTTTGACTAGTTTGGTATGGTTTGAGACACTTAGTCTCTTTTAAGGACGATTAAGTTGGAAAAGTCAATCGGATATTGACTTATGTGTTAGAGGGCTCGAAATGCAAATTTTATGGTTCGGTTAGCTCTGGGAGGTGATTTGTGGCTTAGGAGTGTGATCGGAAGTGATTTTGGAGGTCCAGTGTAGAATTATGCTTGAATTGACGAAGTTAATATTTTGGCGATTTTCGGTTGATTGGTGAGATTTTGATCCGGGAGTCGGAATGAAATTTCGAGAGTTGCTTTAGCTTCGTTATGTGATTTGGGATATGTGCGTAATATTTCAGGTCATTCAGAGGTGATTTGGTTGGGTTTTTGATCGAATGCGTGTTTTAGAAGTTTTAAATGAACTTAGACTTGAATTCGATGTAATTTGATGATTTTGGCATCCGTTGCGGTGTTTCGACGATTGGAGCAAGTTTGGATAATATTTTAAGACATGTTAATGCTTTTGGTTAAAGTCCCAGGGGCCTCGGGTATATTTCGAAAGGTTAACGAATCGATTTAGGGACAAAAATAAAGTTGTTGCATTTTTTCCACAGTACTGTGAACAGTAGTTATGAACAGTGCCCATGAACAGTGCCCCGTAATAGTATTCATGAATAGTATCGTGAACAGTACCTCGTGAATAGTACACGGGGTGAACAGTAACACGAAAATTTCTGGACAGATTGCTTTTGAAGTTCTGAAAATATTTTTCATTTTTTCGATTTGGAGCTCGGATATGGCGATTTTTGGTCAGATTTTCATACAGAACAACGGGGTAAGTATTCTTAACTCAATTTTGGTTGTATAATTTGAATCTATTACGAGTTTTGGCATTTAATCTGAGAATTTTGTTGAAAAAGTGTACAAAACCCTCTTGGATAAAATCACAGATTTGAGGGTCGAAATGATATGGGAATTGAATAATTTTAGTATGGTTAGACTCGTGGCGAGATAAGGAACCCGTTGACGTAAAAATTTCTGAGTTTCGAGACGTGGGATCGGGGCTCGGGTTTTGTCAAATTCGTGAATTTTGATATTTTTCGATTGGGTATTGTCTCTTCAGTATAATGCAACATATTCGTTGTGATTTTGGGCAGATTCATCGCGCGAGGAAGCCAATTCGAGAAGCAAGGGCATAGCGAGCTAGACTTTTGGCCGTCTAGAGGTGAGTAATGATTTTAAATGATGTCCTGAGGGTTTGAAACCCGGATTTGCACAACGTAGTGCTATGTTGAGATGAAACACGCGCTGTATGACGAGCGCATGGTCACTTACTATTGGGGATTTGCGACTTTGTCCATCCCGATTGATATTTTACCGCGTATTTGATAAAAACTTATTTTTCACCATGATTTGGGCTTATTGCCATGCTTGGGCTTCGTGCCAACTATTTGAAATCCTTTGTGAATTTTCATCACTGTTTTCCTCACTAAGTGAAATATTATTTGAACTCAGTCCAATTGAATTATAATGTTTCATGAACTCAGCTATACTTTTACTCAACTTGAGATTTAAATGATATTCAAACTGTTGTTTGAGCTGAGCGCTATTGTTTTACTAACGCCCGAGGGGCTTATGATTATTTTCTGGATTGATTGAGGCCGAGGGCCATATGTAAGGATACGTTGAGTGATGTGAGAAGGCTTTCAGGCATCGAGTGTTATGTGAGGAGCCTTCCAGGCCTCGAGTGTGATGTGAGAAGGCTTTAAGGCCTTATGTTGATGTGACAGGCTTTAAGTCCTTATGATAATATAATGCTTGGGCTGTAGGAGCCCCTCCGGAGTCTGCACCCCCACAGTGAGCGCGGGTACCCAGGTGAGTTGGGAGTGAGCCCGAGAGGATGATATTGTACTTTGTGAGTTGGGAGTGAGCCCGAGAGGCTGATGTTGTACTGTGTGAGTTGGGAGTGAGTCTGACAGGCTGATGTTGTACTTTGTGAATTGGGAGTAAGCCCGCAGGGCTAATACTATAATGAGAGTCTGATATTGAGCCCGAGGGACAGGTTTCGGATTATTTCTTACTTGTTGAAATTATTTGTCTTCACTATTTTAAAAGAGATTTATCTGATACTTCACGGTTTTATTGTGTAACTGATTTTACTGCTTGAGATAGCGTTATTTGTGCCTTTATAAGATTTTATGCTTTCAGTCATTATTTATTTTTATTACTCACTGGGTCGGAATACTCACATTACTCCCTGTACCGTATGTGCAGATACAGGCAGAGCTGAGTTCGCTCTTGAGTCCTGATTCTTCCCAGACCAGGCGGTGGCTAGGAGTAACCAGGTAGCTGTTGACGTCCACAGCCCCGTTTTCTCCCTTATCTTCTGTTATTTATGATATCTTCGGACTTTGTTCATAGTTCCAGACTTGTAGTATTTTAGTAAAACTCTGTAGTAGCTCATGACTTGTGATACCCCGGTTTCGGGCTGAGTCAGGATGGTTTCCCTGTTTTATCACGTTTATTCCGCACTTGTGATTATATTATCTGTGATTCAGACTTATTCATGCTAAATAACTGTTAAAGAGGTATTGATGTTCTGTTGGCTGGCCTTGTTTTCACGAGAGGCGCCATTACGACCGGGTTTAGGAATTGGGTCGTGACACTCCCGATGCATACGCAATTATACGTGATCTTATAAGTAATATAATGATAAGAAGATTGTCGAGCTCACATAAACTTGTGTTAACTATGTATTAACTTTACCAATATTATTATTCAGTATGAGTATATAAGAATTGAATATTGTGATTACAACTAAGCTATTGATGTAACAATTAACTACTTAATCAAGCAGAAAATGATTGTTGAGAATTCAATAGAGATAAATATTTCAGGGCTGTGATCGATATTTTTTGGTTTCGTCCTCCTTTGTCTCGCGAAATCCAGACTACTTGCTCTCTTTCTTTTCTTAATGAATTTACCAATCCCAAATTACTACTAGCATATTCAAAATAGATTATGCCGATATTCCTATAAAATCAATCTATTAAGAACGCATTAAGATTACGATATTTAACTAAGCATGGTGACTAAGCAAATCCTATCCTAACCACAAATACAACCTCCCCCCACCCACACACTTAGAGTTAAGATCAAGCATTCTTTAGTTCTTCTCTAATCTAGACATAGATTTTCCAAACATAACATAAATAATAAATAGAACATAATTGTTGGCCAGGCAATCAAGCAATTAATTACATAATTGAAGAAACAAACATATATTCCTTGATTGTTTGGATATTGTTGTTCGAAGTTAACCAGAATAGTCAATATGCCTTGAATCAATGAAAATAATTAAACACAGTAAAGAAAAATGGACGGCATCACTCTTCGTGCTTTTACTCTCAACTTCACAGTGAAACAAAAACTGCACGGCATCACCATTCGAGCTTTTACTCTCAACCTCACAATATAAATCAACAGATATTGCAAGACATCACCATTCGTGCATTAACTCTCATAATATGACACGACATTACTCTTCGTGCATAAACACTCACAACATGGCACGACACCCTTCGTGTATTAGCACTCTCCCGTACCATAAAGTAATGAACAAATAACAACAGGGAGATGACAATAACAAGAACAAGCCTTAGTCGAACATTTGGTTCCACAATACCAACCTCAACATTTGAAATCAATACTCAATTATAATTATAAACCCGTAAAACATGATAAGAACGATCAATTTAACAATTTAACTAGTCTAAGCATGGATAATATAATCAAGGAAAGCAGCAATTACAAGAACAAGTGCCACCCGTATGCTATAACCCGACAACAACGCATAAGTTTCGTCTTCTCACATATACGTTGTACCCAACATCTAAACAAGTAGCAAGTAGATAAATAAGTCTTAATCCCTCAAGTCAAGGTTAATCACCGCACTTACCTCGCTCCAAAAACTAAACTCAAAGCTCAACCACCGCTTTACCTTTCAAAAAAGCCTCCGAACTAATAGAATCTAGCAATTTACCAACCAAAGATTCAAATTAAGCTTAGGAACTACCCATGATTATAAAGAATTCAACTTATGCCATTATTGAAAAAGTCAACAAAAGTCAAAAACTAGGCCCGCTTGGTCCAAACCCTCAGACCAAAATTCGATTACCCATTCACCTCCGAGCCCGGTTATGTAATTAGTTTTAGAATTCGACCTCAATTTGAGGTCTAAATCCCTATTTTTAAAAAATCCCTCATTCTACCAAGAACCCCCAATTTTCACCATGAAAACTCTAGATTTTAGGTTGATATCTTAGGAAAAGTAGTGAAAGATTGAAAGAAACTAGTTAAAATTACTTACCAATGATTTGGGGACGCAAGGTTCTTTGGAAAATCACCTATAGGATTTCTTGTTTTTGAAAATTTTGAAGAATGAACAAAATCCCGTCTAAGTCAAGCTTTACCAGCTACAGATGTTGCAAATGCAATGTCATGTTCGCATTTGTGAACATCGCAATTGCGAGAAAGAGGTCGTAATCGCAAACTCCCTCAGAAATCCCAGTGATCGCAAATGTGATAAAACAGCCACAAATGCGAACCATGAAACCCTCGCAAATGCGGACTTTCCTTCGAGAATGTGAAGATTCTCAAAATAGTACTGAGTGTACATGCGACACTGCATTTGCAAAAGCGTACATGACAAGTTCACAAATGTGAACTCTAGCCTCGCAAATGCGAACTCTAGCCTCGCAAATCCGAGTATATGGTGTCCCAACTACTCTTCGCATTTGCAATGAGTAGCTCGCAAATGTGAACCCCTCAGAGGTAGAAAATACGATGCCTAATCTCGTAAATGAGAGATCAGAGGCCTACAAACTGAAACACCAACAACATTTTCTAAGTCAAATTTCACTCTGTAGCTTATCCGAAACTCAGCAGAGCCCTCGAGGCTTTAAACTAAACATGCACACTAGTCTAAAACATTATACGAACTTGCCCGCGCGATCAAATCGCCAAAATAACACCTAGAACTACGAACTGAGCACCAAATCAAATGAAATTTTGAAGAAAGCTGAAACTTCTATTTTCACAACCGAACATCTGAATCACGTCAAATCAACTCTGTTTCTCACTAAATTGCACAAACAAGTCATAAATATGGTATTGGACTTATATCAAGTTCCAGAACCAAAATATGGACCAGATTTCCAACATCAAGTCTTTAACTTTCAAATTTCTACAAAGTCCGATAAATCGGGCTAGGGACTTCCGAAATTGATTCTGGGCGTACGCCCAAGTCACAAATCATGATACGGACCCATTGGAATTGTCAAAACACGAATTTAGATTCGTTTGCTCAAAATATTGACCAAAGTCAACTCAAATGGTTTCCAATACAAAATTTCATATTTTTACAATTTTTAACATAAAAGTTTTGGACTGAACACACAAATCGAAGAGGGTTAAAATGAGTTTCTTAAGGCTTCGAAGCGCAGAATTAGGTTAAAAACATAAGATGATCTATCGGGTCATCATATCTAGAGTGTTGTGCGTGATGTTCTCGACTCCAAAACAATGTCCAACGCCCCAAAAATAGGTGTAGAATCTTTTTATACATGTTGAGGACGTCTAGAGTTAAAACCACCAAGTCCCAGCCGAATTAGGACATAATCCACCCTTGGGCGTCACACTTTGCGCTTGGCGTGAAGTTGGACACTTAACTTCTTACCCTGCTATCAACGGTGTTTTGGTTGGTGCATGGCGCGAACTTGGGCACCAAACTTCTTTCACTTTTGTGCTCTGCTGTCCCTGGCGGCTTGGTTGGTGCCTGGCATGAATCTGGGCACCAAACTTGTACTTCCTCCAAATTCTTCTGTTTTTACTTCAATTTGCACGCAAACTTTCCAAATCACTTTCAATTGACTCTTACGCATATAAATACCACAAATTAGAATAAATCATTATATTACACATACAATTTCATCTCTTGTGGTTGTATTATAATAGTATGTATCTAATTAACCTTAAAAAACTATAATTAATTTGGCAACTTATTGTAATTTTTATTAGGACTTAAATATTGTTAGTCTAGGTTATCCCATCTTCTATGTCATAAAATGTTATGACATATATGTTTAAAACATAGTGGTTGTCTTGCTTTAAACACCCGAAAGCTGAAATTGTAGAGTATTGGTTCGATCAAGCTGCTGAGTATTGAAAATATTATATAGCGTTTACTTTTGATAATTTTATTAAAGTGCATAATTAGTTGCGGATCACGAAATATTTAATTGTTTATTAATCTTTATTAAAATCTTAGTTTATTATATTAAATATAGCTGTTACTTAAGCTTTTCCCAATAAGATGCTACTGTAATTTGGGTGAAAGAAAAGAGGAGCTACACTAGAAAGGTCAGAAGAATTATTAACTCCACAATCATTGTGCCCATTTGAATTATTAATTAATTAAATTTAAACTAAGCCTTGTGCCTGGTATCATCATCTTCAATATCTTGAGAACTAAATTTTAATGCTTTTACAATTTGCCTCTGCCTTTTTTCTATTTTTAATGCTTGCATAAATACAAGTTGATTTTTGGATTAGGATTTCGTGATAACCTATGCAGTAGAAGGGACGGGAAATGGTGAGATTCTATCATGTGTAATTTAAGTGCTTTAATTTGATATTTGATCTGGATTGAAGTATATGATATATTATAACCCGGATATAGTTTTCTAAATTTAGTACTTGTTGAGAACATTTCAATCTCTCATAGTTACATTACAAGCCCTTTACCTGAGAAGTGATCAAGGAGATCTTTGTTATTTAAAGTACCGGATAATATTTAGTTCTTTGTGTTGGGTAACGCCAACATCCAACCTATGTTAAGGCTCACGAGGGGGCTGGGTGGCCCGGGTCGGAGTCATGGTCGGACATAGCGCTTGCTTGATGGACTTGGTTAAGAAATAAAGTTGTACCCTTGCTATTAGCTATAGCTTTTGGCATGATGGTAAGCACTTGACCCTAACAAGTGGTATCAGATCCAAGGTAATGGGTTCGATTCCTAAGAGCAAAATGCTGCATGAGACAGGTGTTTGGAGGGGGATTGTTGTGTAACACTAACATCCTGCCTATGGTAAAGCCCACGAGGGGCCTGGATGGCCCCGGTCGGAGTCGGAGTCGAACATGGTGCTTGCTTGGTGGGCTTGGTTAAGAAATAAAGTTGCTCCTTTGTTGTTCAGCTATACCATTTGCCATGATGGTAAGCACTTGATCCCAACACTTCCGAAAAGTCTTAATTATTCATTGAGTTTTCACTCAATCAAGATAAACACATTACAGTCAGAGACCTGGCAATCAATAACAAATAGGTGAAAAAGTTTTCAATGGATCAGAAAAATCAAAATTATATCACTTCTGCGCAAATAGAATTCCAAGAAGCTGAATTTAAACATAAAAATAAAGCCTATTCCTTTTTTGATTTAGAGAGTGCTTTCTTTCTCTGCCCAAGCATGTATCTGTACAGGTGAGGACATCCTGCATTTTGCGACATCATTTTATCAATTCACAGCTTTTAACAACCGAATAAATTTTGTAAAGAAATGTAATAAAATCGATGAATAAAGAGACAGAGCGACATATTTTAGCCGTACAAGCAGATGCTTTTAGTAAGAAGAATGATAAGGTTCTTGCCTGGGACATAAATGGCAAGGCAAACAAGTGCAGCATAGTAGTAATCGAAGGAGAAATTTCATTTGTTCGGCATCCTAACAGCAAACTTTCTAGATTCCTACAGAAGTGGTTTAATCAGAAGATGTAGCAAGTATGCAAACTAAATCAGAAGCACAAACAAGGAACAAATATTCAACCAAAACTGCCTTATAAACTTAGTTAAGATTGTCGGCATTACCAGCAGAGAACACCTTTGGGCCAATTAAGAGCACTGGATATCACAAGGTCTGGTTTCTTAATTTAAGGAAAAAAAACTACCTATGGTAGCTACTTAATACTTTAAGCATCACGATAACTTGCAAGAAGTGTCTCATTGACAATTATCCTAAACTAGTCTGATACAACTTCGCAAGAACAGAACTAATACAAATTTTGGCATGTTAATCATTTTAGAACATAATGGTCTCGAAATTTGCCCTTACGAGTTTTGGAAAGGCTTAGGGAAAGTAAAACAATGTCACTTATGCATTTCTGATAGAAACTTCAAACTCCAATATAAGTTCAATACAACTCTGCAATTAGAATTCTCTAGATACAACAATTGGTGGTTTGGCACTATTTCCCAACATCATTTATCATTAACTTGTGTTAGTGCCATTTCTCACTTATTTTCTAACTAATGAAGTAAAATTATGACCAAATAAAATATGTCAACAAAGTAATAGCTACACCAATTCTTCAGCAACTAATAAATAGAAAGATGCTCTTTAAATTTTTCTTATTATTGCTTGCTTGATAAATTGATAGAAAGATGCTCTTATCTATGTCTAATCTAATTCGCATTTATGAGTAAAAAGAGAAAAAAAATTAAAAAAGAAGATCTGTGTACCTTCATGTAAGGCAGGGCATTGTATATTAAACCAACTTCACTTGTGATGCCAGTAGGGTACAACAAGAAGAAGGTACTATACCTGCAGTAAGAAAATCAGACTTATTACGAACATGCTAAAAACGGTAACTGTCCGTTATTATAAAGGTGGCAAAAATGGGTACAAACCCAATGGCTTACTCATCACCCAACCTAGCTTAACTTAAACCGGTGTCAGTTGAGGCAATTCTTTTAGAAGATCACATTGGGTGACTGAATAATTTCTGGGGTTAGGGGATGGCCAGGGAAAAGGGAAGAGAAGGACTCTGTGAAAATCGAGTTTGCACGTTTAGAAGGTAGCACATCTACCACTTACACTTAGTTTCCACTCCATTTTTATGTAGGTAATATTTAGCTGAGTTGCTTGGATACGGGTGGGGTGTCTGACACAGGTGCAGATCTAGAGGTCGGATCCTTCGATATGTAAATTCTATGACACGGGTGCGGGGATCCAGCTAAAATTAATTCAAAAAAAAAAATCTCTAAATTTGTAAGAAATTTAGTGGACTACTTACGTATAGCTTGTAAGGTGTGGACTTCTTTTTTATTTTCAAGTTTTAAATAAGTAAATGATTGATGTCGTAGATAAGATATGTTATTTTCTTCAAATTTATCCTAGTTTTGGTTCTGATTTTAGGAATCAAATTGTATCTTGTATTGAATTTTTCAGTCTGTTATGGTCAAAGTACCCAAAAGTATTTGACCAAATCCGGTACGGATCTCATACCCACACACATACTAGTGTCGTGTCGACACAGGTGCGACACCTAAATTGAAGTGTCGGAGCAACTTAGATATTTAGCAACCTCTTCATAATCCACGTATGACACATTTGTGATACAAACGAAGTTACCTTCCCTTCTTCTCTATGTACCTCATCCTATAAACCCTCTCTATCAGCCTAATTGTATTCCATATACCACGGGAACTTCGGGCGTAAGAGAGGACTTGGGTTTACATTAACCTATTTGTGCTCATCCCATATGTCATGCATTAGCATACTTTGCTACTTCAAGCCATTATTATGCTGGCAAAAGTTAAATGGTTATACCTTAGCTACAAGAGCCATGAAGGTGCAGAACCGAATGCCTCCTTTGTGCTAAAAAATGAATATTGAATAATCTGAAGTTGAGCATGAGGGTAATACCAATATTAACATACTACTCTGACCATGAATAAGTGAACATGGACCCAATTTGATGGCATAAGAATAAGCAAGCCTCACATCTGTTATAGACCAGCTAATCGCTAGAGAACTAACAAGAATATGAGTCCGGACTTGTAATCAGCAAGCTAGTCATTAGTAACTCTAGCAAGTATATATAAAACCTAGATCTGTAATCAGCAAGCCAGTCATCAGTAAAGAATCTTCATAGTACCATAGAGATATCCAAAGAAATTACTAACCTCGGGGAAACTCCACAAAATTCCCCAGGTTACATAAAATCTTGTACTTATCTGTGGCAGAGTTGCTGATATTGGAGATCTTATCAAACCTGTTTCACCATGAGGGAAATGATAAAGGAGTTATTGTATTATAAAATCTTATACGTACAATCCTACACAGAATAGAAAAATGCTTCAGACTAAGTAAACATACCTACTAGACTATGAAGTATTTGCCCGCAATTTATATGGAAAAGAAATTCAAATGTTAGGCCCCTTTCAAAATTTGCATCTCATGATAAACATAATTATAATAGCAGTAACAACAACATGATCATCATAATCATCAGAAAATATTTCACTGTTTCCTGCAACACTTATTCACGTCAAATTCCATTCGGGGGAAAAAAACAACGAAAATTCTAGTAAGAGAACATGATGGAATTACCACCCAACTACACGTCAAATAAAACTGACTCATGGCTAGGGATTTTCCCAAACACCAATATTAGCTCCAATTGACAAAAATATTTTACTAGAAAATATGGTCACAAAAGAAGTGATTCTCAGTTTCTTTAGCCTGGTTAAGGCTGAGGGGCCATAATCTCGCGGTATGAGTTCAATTCTCTGATACAACAAAATAAAATGAAGGATGCAGTTAGCCAAGATGTATACAAATGCAGCACTGCAGCAGACATAAGGTCTATTGGAGGCAGTTATCTAATGCAAGTGAACTAAAGAGTGGTTAAAGTTAATTGAGAAGTTACATGATAACTGAGCTTATAACTACTTGTATTTGTAAATGTACTCGTTTCCAACCAATCAATTACAGAATACACTAGTTCTTTTCTCTATCGATTCTCTCTGTAAAATTCTGGCTCTTTGTCTCGAACCACGAAATTTCTCGAGACTGATTCACTGGTTCCTGGAATTTTAGTATCATTCATTCAATAAAGGATTAATCGTTATATTATAAAGGGCTTCTAAAATGTAGATAACTTTATTTTTACTTCGGATTATTAGTGACTTTTTAACTCATCCGCACAATAGGTTGTACTCCCAAACTTGTTTTAAAATTTAGTCAATTGAATCAACAAGGCCACTTAGCAACAAGGATCTCTCTATTACCATCCCCTAATTCTAACATAGCAATATATCCTTCATCCATAACTTTCATACCTCTTAGGGGTCGTTTCGTCGATTGTATTGGAACAATTAATAGGGCATCGGTGAAAGTCCGGACCACATATTGGGTCTTATGTACGTAACCTTACCTTACATTTCTGCAAGAGGTTGTTTCAATCCCAGCATAAAATCTAATACAGTGTTTGGTTAGTCACAAAAGAAAAACATTTGTCCCACAACATTTGATTGCCGGTATTAAAAGCAAATGTGAATTAAGTTTTGCAGTAATTTACGTATTATTTTACGGGGGATAAAATGCGAAATAAGAATAACATAAATTTCATTATTAGTCCCCCCATAAACAATCCCTGCATTATAATTCCACATAACTAGTAACGCTTAGTGCTATATGCACAATAAATGTAGCCTCAGATTTACCTCCAAAAAAGCAACAGTTTGAGCAAAAAGCAGAGGCTTCTCAACAGAATCATAGACATGTTCATGCCCAGATTCTCTCAGAGTTTTCACACCTAAATAAAATACTTGAAACCTGAACACCAATAACCCAAAATTCATCACCCAAAAAAAAAACTAAAAATGTAGAAAACCAACAAGAATTCCAAAAGGGTATTCAAACTACTATCCAAAAAATACAATCCAATTGTAAATTATGAGATATACACGCTTTAGACCTGTTAAAACTCCAGCTATCGAAAAACTCAAGTAATGATCAAAACTTGCACTATAAACTCTTCAGAGTTGTTCTATAAATTAAAGAATCGAAAAAGGTATTTAAAGAATTAGTCTTTATGCATAACTAAGCTCCGTAGGTGGGTAATTTGCCCACCTACGATTCGGTTTCGGCCGCATTCATGATGACTCTATGAGTATAGCTCAAAAACTTTGTGCAACTCTTTTAACTGATTTCAAATCAGAGAATACAAATAGTGATGCAGGGTGCCCGTAACGACGTCGTATTATGGTGGAATCATTTATTCATAGAGAATTTATTGGCTTTTCTCAATTTTGTTTTACGATAATAACTATGCAATTAAATAAAACTAGTCAATTAGGTTTTTTATGTATGTTATGTATAGTAATGGTACAATTTTTTTTACATCATTAATATAATTTAATAGGTTATACTTTTCTAACCGATATATATTAATTTTTTTAATATATATATATATAGAGAGAGAGAGAGAGAGAGAAAGAGAGAGTCTAAGCGATTTATATATGATACACTAGTTATATCACTAGTCTATTTATAGTTTAAACGATTAGGTGGACGGCTATTTAGGCTAATTCTTCTTATAATAACTTATGGTAACATGTTATTACCCTAGTTTATAAGTGTTTGGCTCAAAAGATATTAAAACCTTTTTGAACAAATCAATCAATGAAGAAGAGGTAAATCCTAGTTAAGGATAATTAACTCTAGATCCGAGATGAGTAACATGAATAGAAAAATATAACCGAGATAAATGTTGGCGGCTATTATGGTCAAATTAAATATCATAAAGAAAGATGCATTAAGTAACATTAAGTGGCAATAAAATATAAATAAAGGAAAGGATTCACCCGATCTTGAGCGAGGCGGATCCTCTTTCATTTGATATAAAGATGAATGATAGACAAATACACGAATCTTAGGATCCTTTTTGGATTTTATGAAGTTCTGGGATTAAGGATTCTCTTTTTCTCTTTTAAGAGATGTGTTTACATATTTTCTAGAGAGAGGGAGAGGGCGAGGGAGTGCCCCCCTTTTTGGGAAGTCCTCCCTTCCTATTTATAAGGGGGAGGGGAGGGGGTATCCATAGGAAATCCTACAAAAAGGTACAATTAGAGGGAGTATTTAGTAGAATATTCCTTTTGAGGATTCTAAAGCAGACTAGTTGTTTCATCGCGACCTCGGCCTGTCTGACCTTGGCATGTCCGACCTTAGCCTTGTTGATGACGGTCCGACCACGACCTTATGTCTCCTCTTGCCGAATTCCTCTGATCTAATTTTGACCCATATAGTTAGTCCCTCCACTTATCGAGGATGCCTTTTGGTCGAGCTCGGTGAGCGGACTTCATTAATCGTAGTTCGAGAAATTCGGATGGGGAGGTCGACTAGTATGGATTGCGGCTGAGGATGCCAATGCCGAGGGAGAATATCTTGGAGATGGTGGTGAAGAGAGTGGCAATGGTGACACCGAGTGAAAAGATACCTGTCTTTATTGACCATAGATCCGGGTCGTATGTAATCTGCGACTATTTGCGCAGTGACTTTGTATAAAGAAGAGTTTTTCGTTGTTATTCGACGTGTACTTTTCTATATTTTTGCTTTTCGCGACTTTGGTGCAAGGTAGATTGCCGCATGGCGAGTCCCGGTCTTTGTTTCCCTTTATATTTTCTGACGACACTTGGCCCTAGTGACATTTTGAATTCTCTCTAGCGAAGGCCCATGGCCTTAGAGGGTGTTATCTCAATTTTATCGAAATATGGCCCGTCATCGTTCGATCGAGGTCGAACTCTTCTTTTTAGTGAAGGCATTTGGCCTTACAGGGAATTATTTCGAACTTGTCGAAATATTAACCTGTCGTCGTTCGATCGAGGTCAAAACCTTCTTCTTAGCGGAGGCCCTTGGCCTTAAAGGGTGTTATTTCGAACTTGTCAAAATATTAACCCGTCGTCGTTCGATCAAGGTCAAACTCTTCTTCTTTGGCGAAGGCCCCTGGTAAAAGTTTGACCTCCTCTTTTTGGGCGATAGCTCTTGGCCATAAGGTCGGCCCCTTCTTTTTTGGTGACGGCCCTTGTCCGTAAGGTCGACCTCCTCTTTTTTGGCGATGGCTCTTGGCCATAAGGTCTTCCCCCTCTTTTTTGGTGACGGTCCTTGGACATAAGATCGACCTCCTCTTTTTTGGCAATGGCTCTTAGCCATAAGGTTGACCTCCTCTTTTTTGGCAATGGATCTTGGCCATAAGGTCGACCTCCTCTTTTTTGGTGATGGCTCTTGGCCATAAGGTCGACCTCCTCTTTTTTGGCAATGGCTCTTGGCCATAAAGTCAACCTCCTCTTTTTTTCTTGACGGCCCTTGGCCGTAAAGTCGACCCCCTCTTTTTTGGCGATGGCTCTTGGCCATAAGGTCGACCTCCTCTTTTTTTGTGGCGGCCTTTGGCGGTAATGTGGACCCCCTCTTTTTTGTCAAGGCTCTTGGCCATAAGTTCGACCTCCTCTTTTTTGGTGACGGCCCTTGGCCGTAAAGTCGACCCCCTCTTTTTTGGCGACGGCTCTTGGCCATAAGGTCGGCCTCCTCTTTTTGGTGACAGCCCTTGGCCGTAAGGTCGACCCCCTCTTTTTTGGCGATGGCTCTTGGCCATAAGGTCGACCTCCTCTTTTTTGGCGATGGCTCTTGGCCATAAGGTCGACCTCCTCTTTTTTGGCGAAGTCCCTTAGCCTTAAAGGGTGTTATTTCGAACTTATCAAAATGTTAACTCGTCGTCATTCGATCAAGGTCGAACTATTCTTCTTTAGCGAAGGTCCTTACCCTTAAAGGGTGTTATTTCGAACTTATCAAAATGTTAGCCCGTCGTCGTTCGATCAAGGTCGAACTATTCTTCTTTGGCGAAGGCCCTTAGCCTTAAAAGGTGTTATTTCGAACTTGTCAAAATGTTAACCCGTTGTTGTTCGATCAAGGTCGAACTCTTCTTCTCTGGCGAAGGCCCTTAGCCTTAAAGGGTGTTCCCTGGGGGAGTCCTAATTTTCTTAATTTTGCTTGCATTGGAGAATATGATGTGTTTCCTGGGAGAGTCCCAGTTTGCTTAATTTTGCTTGCATTGGAGAATATGATGTATTTCCTGAGAGAGTCCTAGTTTGCTTAATTTTGCTTGCATTGGAGAACATGATGTATTTCCTGGGAGAGTCCTAGTTTGCTTAATTTTGCTTGCATTAGAGAATATGATGTATTTCCTAGGTGATTGCTCCTGCTTCTATTCCACTTAGAGAAATAATCAATTAAAAAAAAATAAAAGCGTTCGTTACCTCGATTTGATCGGTCGACGAGTGGAGAGGAGTGACCATATTCCCTTCTCCGGTTATGCTTTCAGTAGCCGCTACCAATTTTGGCGTGGTTATCCGCATTAGTAAAGTTTTTTTGTACAGATAGCATATTATCTGATAGAGGAACAATTGCGTAAGAAGAGGGCACCAGATGCCCATATCTCCTTTGTGCGCCATCTTGCAGATCCACGCTGTTGTCTCGTATTTTTGGGACGCTGTAAAATTTACCGCGGTCTTCTTCAAGATAGAGCTTGTTGGCATCTATGTAAACAATCATTCACTATCAAAAACTAATTATGATAATATCCATCAAATCTTTCTTGGTCCCGAATGTCTTGTAATGTAACATATCCTTTCTCCATCCATGGCTTTAAAACCGCCATTACTACTTTGTGTATACCTCCAGCGTCATGAATTACAAAATGAGATTTCTCTCCGAATAATCTAACGTGAAAAGCTAACCATTCTCTTACTCTTTATGGACGTAAATTCCCATATAAATATGATCTACTCAGTGCTAACGCACCAAAATATGAGATATAATAAACAAATTAACATGGTCAATATACAGACAAAAATATCTCAACTTTAAACACACAAAATTATTGGTTTATCAAGTTGTATTTGCAATAAAATTCATGATTATAAGTTCATGCTTCATAAGTCAGAACTCTGAAATAATGTACTAATGTTAAATAGGATTTGGAAGCATAAATGGAATAGACATTCCGAGCATTCAACATGCAAACAACTTTAAAATTCAAACTTCACTTTTTGCAGTATAAACTACAAAAATATAAATCCCATTACGTGGTTTGAAGCACGATAATAAAGTGCTGGTGGAATACTTTGGCGGTTTATTGAATTCTGCAGTGAAGTTAATGAAATCCTGTTCTGTTTCAGTTAACCCTACGAAAGTGTCAGTGCTGTTGAATTTAGTGTCGCCGCCGCCGTTAGTAGCGGCATGAATTACGAGTTTTCCTCCATTTTCATAACCCACTAGGATTGGGAAAGTGCAATTGATAACTAAAACAGTATAAACTCTACCGTATCCCCAATCGAAAAGGATTTTGCTACCATTCACAGTAATAGATTTAAGTATTTTGCATGGAGGAATGCGGCAAAAGGGTGCCATGAAGGCATTCACCTCTCACTGCCAACAGCAAAAACAGTTATCCTTTGGCAAACAATTAAAGGATAAACTCAGAAATGGCAATCACTCCTATTAGGCTTTCCAAATAAGTTACTATTTATTGTCATGAATTTTGATAGTAGTCATGAATTACATGCTGACTTATCTTGTTATTCCAGTAATAAACAGGGGTTCCCTTTATAGATCGGTCTCATAAATTGAGGACGATAAGTTTAAAAATGAGCAGAATAGAGGAAAAGTAACCTTGATCAATTCTAAAGATATAGAGAAAACTAGAACTTTAACTAGAAAATCCCCAAAGATGGCGCTAAATTATTTGGCTCAAAAGATATTAAAACCTTTTTGAACAAATAAATCAATGAAGAAGGGGTAAATCCTAGTTAAGAATAATTAACCCTAGATCCGAGATGAGTAACATGAATAGAAAAATATAGCCGAGTATAAATGTTGGCGGCTATTATGGCCAAATTTAATATCATAAAGAAAGATGCATTAAGTAATATTAAGTGGCAATAAAATATAAATAAAGGAAAGGATTCACCCGATCTTGAGCGAGGCGGATCCTCTTTCGTTTGATAAAGATAAAGATGAATGATAGACAAATACACGAATCTTAGGATCTTTTTTGGATTTCATGAAGTTCCGGGATCAAGGATCCTCTTTTTCTCTTTTAAGAGATGTATTTACATATTTTCTAGAGAGAGGGAGAGGGCGAGGGAGAGCCCTCCTTTTTGAGAAGTCCTCCCTTCCTATTTATGGGGGGGGGTATCCATAAGAAAACCTACAAAAAGGTACAATTAGAGGGAATATTCAGTAGAATATTCCTTTTGAGGATTCCAAAGCAGACTAGTTGTTTCATCACGACCTCGGCCTGTCCAACCTTGGCATGTTCGACCTTGACGTGTCTGACCTTAGCCTTGTTGATGACGGTCCGACCTTGGCATATCCGACCACGACCTTATGTCTCCTCGTGCCGAATTCCTCTGATCTAATTTTGACCCATACAATAAGTAACTATATCAATCTTGACATTAAAAACTATGTTTTGTTTTGTATGTCAACTTAACTTAATAGTAAAAAGAAAAATTATATTTTCGATGCAAAGAACATAAACTCGTTTTAGAGAGAAAAAAATATTTATTACTACTAGATTTGATAATCTTTTATCGTTTCTTTCATTTCGATCATCTTACTATCTAGTTGTTATTTATGCTGGCTTCTCGCTATTGCGCTTCTTGTTTTTCTCTTTTTTAATGTAGTACTTATGATTCTCTATTTGAGTCAAGGTTCTATTGGAAACAACCTCTTTATCTCCACAAGGTAGAGGTAAGGCTGTGTACACACTACCCTCTCCATACCTTATTATGTGGGATTATACTAGGTTTTTTGTTGTTGTTATTGTTCTATATTTGACAATTTTGGTACTGTACTAATTAGATAGTACTTCCCTATTTATTTTATTTGAATTGATATATGTGTATGGGACAAAATCTGACTTTAGAATATTTGGGCCAAGATAGTTCTAAGGGAAGAGTTCTCAAGTCGTTTATTGAAATGGTCCGAGGAGCAATAGAGCTTGTGGTCGAAGAGTCAACAAGAGCCGTAGTTGAGGAGTCAACAAGGGCCGAGGCCGAGGTCGAGTAGTGTTGACGGAGCTGTAACATCTAGTTTTCAAGACAGTATATTAAAGAGAATATTCTAGTGGATATTCTCTGCTTGTACTATTAGGGTTTTCTAAGAGCATGCCCGTATAAATAGAACAAGACACAATGATAGGGGACATGTGACATTCATTTGTAAAAAAGACAGTTTGACTTGAAAAAAAGAATCAGATCTCATTTGCTAGGATACAAATATCACATTTTCTATGATTCTTGTGGGTGTTTTTCCTCCTACGAGAATAATTTATAGAACTAAGAGATTGTCTGTCATTCATCACCATTAGAAGTAACATCCTTTCTTGGGTGACCCATTCATCTTATTTACATAAGTGTCACTCATTGCAATTTTTATTATTATTGAATGACATATTATTGCTTTCGATTTCCAGAACATTTATTGTATATTACTGCAACTACCCGACCAGATCCATGCAATATCTATCGTTCCTTTGTGGACACTATCTAAAGATATTATTATTAGCTAAGATTAACCCTTATTAACATAATTCAATTATTTGATCCAAGATTTATATTTTCTAGTCAAATAATTTACCGTTGTGTGGGGGGATTTATTAGTTAATTTTTTAGTTTCCTCTAGATCTACAACTGACACAGGTCACTAATGTCAAAAGAAATCAAGATCTCCTTTCTTTGTATATACAAAACCCTACATGGCAGGTAACCGAGAAGAAAGGATGAGAATAACGAGTGACTTCCCAACTACCCTCATAAATGTCATCAATAAAAGATGTGAAACGGTAGGTGAGGACATGATGCCCAATGCATCCCCTAGGCGAGAAGGTTGGTCGCCCCACACTGCAGCATAACAAAATCTCGTGGTAAGTAGGCCTCTACGTCTGGAGAAGAAGGGACGCCCCCGGCTGTGAAAAAACTCATCGAGGTGTGGCTAACCGACAAGCTAACAAGGCTCCTCAACAAACCCGCTCCAGGAATGACTGCAGAAACCGCGAGGACGTGCATGATATAATAAACAGATGAGCAGTGCAACCGACCCCTCTCCCCAACGACAGGTATAACTCACAATATTATTGATAGTGCAGGTGACAACGCCCTTACTGCCATTCTAAAAGGATGGAAGAAATGGAGAATGAAAATAAGGGACTCCTAGACCAGATAAAAGAGCACCATGAACAAGTTGACAAGATACCGGGCGCTCCTAAGCTGCTGCCGAAGAGGGACACCAGTAGGTTCATAGAGCATCACTACAGCGACGACACGGTCCCACATGCCATACCAAAGACTTTCAAAATGCTGGCTGGCCTCAGGATATATGACTCAACAACCAATCCTGAGGACCATGTGACTCACTATGTCACCACCGTGAAAGGCAACGACCTCGCTAAGGAACAAATGTCCTCCATTTTGCTAAAATTTTTTGGTGAAACCCTCATAGGAGCAACATTACTATGGTATTCACAGCTACCATCTCACTCCATAGAAATATTTAAAGAAATGACCGATAACTTTGTAACCACCTATGTCGGAGCTAAGAAGGCCAAGGCGAGAGTGAATGACATATTTGCTGTCAGGTGGTCCTTGGGAGAGGGACTAAAGGACTTCCTCACTTGATTTAATCGAGTAAGTATGACTCTATCAAACATCTCTGAAGGGATGGCGGTTGTAGCCTTTCAAAACTGGTTGAGCAAAGATGGTTCAACGGTAACTAGAAAACTGTTGAGCTGGTTGATGAAGTATCTCTCAACCACTTGGGATGAAATTCACAATGCTTATTGTGCCAAGGTCCAAGCAGATGAGGACGACCTCAATGGTCCAACTCAACGACTAACCTCGGTACAAGATGAATTTAGAAAAGATCGAAGGGACATCGCCAGAAGAGATCATCCAATTCTGCAACTTAGTAGGGAACGACTCAACCATATATGAGGACGGCCGTTGCGCTCCTCTCGCTATGAATAAGGACCGTCCAAACTAAGGATGGGAACTCATCGGAACAAAAGAGGTATGCCTCCCTTATTACCTACTCACCATTTTTGTGTGTCACCTACAGAGATAGTGTACGCTCTAGAGAAGCTCGGACCAAAGTTAAAGTAGCCGCCGAAGATGAGATCGGACCTGAACACCAAAAAATCCGACGCCCTCTATCAGTTCCCCAGGGAACGAGGGCACAAAACTGAAGATTGCATCACCCTTAGACAAGAAGCCGTAAACATGTTCCGACAAGGTCACCTAAAAGAGCTGATAAGCAATAAGGATGATGCCTCTATCAACAGTGTGAAGTTCACCACTGCCCACGAACTCAAACGATCTATCACCCGCGAACGGTATGATGAACTCAAAAAAAGTATCATCTTCGACAAGTCGGATGCCGACGGTTTGACCTTTCCTCATAACGACGCCCTCATTATTACCTTACGCATTTTAGATACCTATGTTAAATGCATTATGGTAGATGACAAAAGCGGCGTATGTATTATCCATCCCTGAGTATTCGCCCAAATGAGACTCGAAGATAGGATAGTGTTGTAATACATTATACTAACTGGTTTTAATAATGCAGTTGAAAGGAAATCCGGGAAAATTACACTCTCTATCTTAGCCGGCAGTGTAACTCTAGAGATGATGTTCCACATCATGGACAAGGCCATGCCATACAATGCCATAGTGGGACGATCATGTATACATCCCATAAAATCTATCCTATCCAGCATGTACCAAGTGATTAAATTCCCAAAACTATGGGAGATATGTAGCATCCACAGTGAACAACGTACATACCGGGAATGTTACCGCATTGCTTTGGACAACATGGCCACCAACAGAGGAAAGACAAAGAAAAAGAAGCATAGCAATCAATAGGGTCGAGGTCGGAGCAAGATGAGACCACGAACGTCATCAAGGATCCCGACACGGTCGAAGCTATAGAATCGACCATAGAAGACCTCAACCCCGTTCAATTGGACCTCAACGACCATAGCAAGAAGGCCTATATCAGTTGCAAACTCCATGAACTAGGTAAATTTTTCCAATTCTTAACATCTAACACAGATTTGTTTGCTTTTAGCCATGTAGATATGCCAGGCATCCCAAAGGAAATCGCCACGCACAAAATGAATGTCGACCCATTCCACCCCATAGTGAGACATGTTAGGCGTAAATTCAACTTCGCTATCAACAATGCGGTCTGCGAGTAGGTGGAAAAACTATTATAAAATGGCTCAATCAGAGAATCAAAATATCCCAAGTGGATCACGAACGTGGTGATGGTCAAAAAGAAAAATGGAAAATGGCGGATGTGCGTGGACTTCACAGATTTGAACAAAGCATGCCTGGAGGATTCGTTCCTGTTACCTCATATCGACCAACTTATCGATGCAACAGCCAGGCAAGAGCTATTAAGTTTCTTGGACTCTTATTCGGGCTATAACCAGATCCTCGTGGAGGGGGAAGATCAAGAAAAGACCACGTTCATCTCCCAAAGGAAATTATTGTTACAATGTCATGTCATTCGGACTAAAGAACGTATGGGCCACTTATCAAAGATTGGTAACAAGGATGTTCAAAGATCAACTCGGCAAAACCATAGAGGTATATATAGATGACATGCTGGTTAAGTCTGAAAGGGTAGAATATTATATTGATCGTCTGAAAGAAACTTTCGACATACTTCGACGGTACGGTATGAAGTTGAACCCGGAAAAATGCACGATCGGTGTAGCCTTGGGATTTTTTTTGGGTTTTTAGTATCACAACGAGGGATTGAGGTCAAACCAGACCAATTAAAAGGCATCGAAGGGATACCAAAACTCTTAACCACCAAAAAGCAAGTCCAAAGGCTAACTGTTCATATCGCCACCCTATCAAGGTTAATCTCGCAATCGTCGGAATAATGCCATAAATTTTTTGGCGTACTCAAAAAGGACAACAGTCTCGAATGGACTTCTGAGTGCGTGCATGCTCTGCAAGAACTCAAGGCATCCTCTCATCACTGCATTTAATTTTTAAACCCAAGCCAGGAAAGCAACTCCTCGTCTACCTAGCCGTATTCGAGGTAGCTGTAAGCATAGTTTTAATTCGAGAAAACAAAAGGTACACAATCTCCCATCTATTACATTAGCAAAATATTCATCAATGCCGAGACAAGGTAACCACACCTCGAAAAATTGGCTCTAGCCTTGGTCGTATCTTCACGAAAGCTTAGACCCTATTTCCAATGCCACTCCATCTCGGTCGTTACAACTTTTCCCTAAGGAGCATTTTGCATAAATCCGAGCTGCCAGGAAGGCTGTCCAAATGGGCCATCGAGCTCAGCGAGCACGATATCATATACCAGTCATGAACATCGATAAAGTCACAAGTACTTGCTGACTTTGTCGCCGACTTCAGTACAAAAATAATGCCTGAGGTCGAAAAGGAAGCCATCCAAGATTCCCTCCAAATACAAGACATATGGGTCCTATACATCGACGATGCATCCAACGCGTCAGGATCTGGATTGGGACTCGTACTCTAGGTCCTGACAGGCGAAATGATTTGCCAGTGCATAAGTTGCCCGGATATGACTAATAATGAGGCCGAGTATAAGGCCGTAATTGCAGGTTTAAGGCTAGCACTCAAATACGAAGTGAAATGATTGAAACCGCACTGTGATTCCCTACATAGTCTACCAAGTTACAGGGACTTTTCAAATTAAAGAACAAAGATTGCAAAAATACCAGACCGAAATCTGCAAGTTATTTCCCGAGTTCGACGAATGTCAGTTCGACCAAATCCCGTGAGCACAGAATGTCGAGGAAGATGGTATCACCAAACTAGACACAACCACCAAAAGCATCATAGTTGGAGACAAAAATGGGGTACGTCTCCTCAACTCATCACTAGACCAAGTCGAGGTAAGAATCATAAACTTAACTTGGGAATGGCGCAATTGTATTATTCACGTACTTGCAGGATGACACACTCCCTAGCGATAACAAAGAGGCCAATAAACTAAGAATGCAATCGGCTGGATACAGTATCCTCCATAATGACTTGTACAAGAGGACGTCCAACGACCCTCTGACGAAATACTTGGGCCCAAACCAAACTCAGCGCGTCCTCGAAGAAGCCATGAAGTCCATTGTGGGGCTCACCCTGGCAATCGAGCACTGGTCAGATGCCTAATATGGGCGAGATATTATTAGCCCACCATTGAAAAAGGATGCCGCTGACTTCGTAAGGAGATGCGAGCAATGCCAAAAGTATGCCCCAATGATTCACCAAACAAGTAAACATCTCCATCTGGCCACCTCCCCTTGGCCATCCATCAAATGAGGAATGGATATCATGGGACCCCTCCCAGCTGGGCGAGGTAATACACGATTCCTTTTGGTTTTAACTGACTATTTCTCTAAGTGGGTAGAAGAAGGATAATTCGCCCAAATACGAAAACATGAGGTAACCACCATTATATGGAAACATTATATGCCATTTTCGGCCTTCCCAAAGAAATCAGCTGTGACAACGGACCCTAGTTCACAGGAAAGAAAGCCGCTGAATTTTTCGAGAAACAGCATATCAAGAGGATACTCTCAACCCTATGTCACCCCGTGGGTAATGGGTAAGCAGAGTTCTCCAATAAGTCAATACAATAGATTATGAAGAAAAAGCTCGAAGACGCCAATGGACTGTGGCCGTAAATCCTACCAGAAGTATTATGGGCCTACCAAAAACTACGAAAACGAGCATATGAGAGACTCCCTACTCTATGGTCTACGTGACCGAGGCACTAATACTAGTCGAGGGCAGAGAACCCAGCCTAAGGTACTCCCATGAAAGCAGAACGAGTAACGACGAGAGAAGAATGCATTAACTCGACGAGGTCGACGAACGAAGAGATATGGCCTGCATAAGAATGGTCGCCCAAATATAACAAGCAGAATGCTAGTACAACAAGAAAGCAAAAGTCATGCCACTCAAAGTCAAGGACTATGTACTAAAAGCTAAAACTCAAGCGAGCAAAGATCCCAGCGAAGTCAAGCTGGGAACAAATTGGGATGGTACGTATAAAATCACAGCCAATGCAAACAAAGGTTCATTCCAGCTAGAGACAATGGAATAAAATCTACTACCAAACAATTAGAATATCATCCATCTCAAATACTTCAGCTTCTGAGAGAAAAAGTGTCCCTCCATACTCCTTTTGCGCACACTTGAGTTTTGTCCCATTTGAGTTTTCTCAAGGAGGTCTTTAACGAGACTCCGAGGGAACGCTTTATGTCGAAGTACGTAAAGTTAGGGCCGTGGTTTTCATTGCTTGACCTCTCATTAGTTTCCAGATCGACCAATAAAGGGACTAGATAGACCACTACTGGGACTGGAATGCTAGCCAACACCCAAAAATATGTAAATTTTTCCAAGTATGTAACAAAATCAACAATGTCAAAGCAATAAACTTTAAGCCTATCAGCACATATTTCTCGCGTTAAGGTTATGATCGATTACAATAGAACAAATACCTATCAGCCTTCAGCCGTACAAAAGGTTATGCTTGACCCAGCTTAAATAAACACCTATTGGCCCTCGGCCGTGATTCAATAAATTGTTATGTTCGACCTCGCTCGAACAAACACATATCGGCCTTCGGCCGCAATCTAACAAAAGGTTATGTTTGACCTCGCTCGAACAAACACCTATCGGTCCTCAGCCGTGATCTAACAAAAGGTTATGTTCGACCTCGCTCTAACAAACACCTATTGGCCCTCGATCATGATCTAACAAAGGATTATATTCAACCTTGCTTGAACAAACAAATATCGGCCCTTGACCGTGATCTAATGAAAGGTTATGTTCAACCTTGCTCGAACAAACACCTATCGGCCCTCAGGCACGATCTAACAAAAGGTTCTGTTCGAGCTTGCTTGAACAAACACCTATCGGCCCTCGATCGTGATCATGACAAAAGGTTATTTTTGACCTCGCTCAATCAAACACCTATCGGCCCTCGGCCATAACCCAACAAAGAAACAAAAATATTCACAAGTACAAAAAATAAACCGCATGAAGAGAAGAAGATGCAAGGAACAACTCTGATATTTCATATACTTAAAAATTGTATACAATAGGCTCATGAAGACGCCGATAAAAATATACAAAGAATCTAAAGATAAAACTACTGGCCACCACTATCACGGCCTTCAACATCCCTGCCGACTCAGCCCTCAGCAGCATTGCCACCCTAGCCATCAACACCTTTGCCCTCAGGAATATGTATCGTCATACCAGACATTCTCTTCGAGTTGGTATACACCCTCGTCCCGATTTTTCTAAATAGCCTCAGGCGTAGCAGGGTCATACCCACAAGCGAATCGAGATTCACGAGCCTTAACATGAGAATCATCGAGGACAACCTTAGAAACAGATCCCGCCGCATGCAAATCTCGATTGATATGAATCCACTCCTCTTACAACTCTCGAGGAACATTAGGAAAATCAAAAGTATGGGAAACGGATGGATATGCCAATAATTGGGCCTTCTCGGCCTCGAAAGCAGTGGCTCGATCGTAAAGGCTAGAAGTCTCTTTCTCCAACTCCCTAATCCTCTCATCGGTGCACACTTCTTTAAGCTTTGTTGTTTCTAAGTCATTCTCTCGCTTGGAATGGAGATTCCGGATCACCACGTCAAGAGGCTCCGCCTTTATTAAATCCTCCGACCGAGCAGACTCCGCCTTCTCTAGATTCTGTGCCTTCTCGATGACCTCACCACTTAGAGCCTCTGACTTGAATTGACATTCCTCAAGCTAGGCATGCAACAAACCACATGAGTTTGGAGATCGTTGCACTAGGCCTCAACCCCTTTGCTGAGTTTAAGTTCTTCCTCTTCACTCTTCAGTGTTCCCTCCAGGATGCTGCACTACCCCACCATTCGCACCAGCTCCTCGTCCCTGACCTTCAAATCCTCCATCAGTCGGTACATATCGCCACCCTCACGAAGCTAACAGTAATTCTCAAGGACTCTGAAGTACTTGTCCTTCAACATCATAGAAATGTATTTTTTTCCTCTGCTCACTACGGGCACTCTTAATTTCTAAGACAACCGTGTGCAAAAATGAACAAAAGAAGTTAGAGACCGTGAACTAACAAAACCAAAGGAAAATAACTAACATCGAATGTACTTACCTAAAGGGCGAGGACAACAATGTTATTCAACAGATCGATGTAATTCACATCCTTTAGGGTCGTACCCTCAATTTCAGAACTAAGAGGGGCAAGGGAAGGGATGATCTGCTCAGTATTCACGAGAATATTACAGTCCATAGGGATCGTAATTGTCCTCTAAACCCCTTCCAACCTCACTTCGAGCTGAGTAAGCCCCTCGTCGATCATCTTCAGCTCATCTACGTCTATGTCGGAGTTAGACCGAATATCCTCCTCAGCAAAAACTTTGCCTCTATCATTGGTAGACGAAGGTACATCTGTCGCAACATCGGAAGATGAGGCCTCTTCACGTCTTGGAAGAAGAATGTTGTCATGGTCAACCTCGCCTTCAACCGCAGCCCCCCAAGTCATATGTCTGTATCCTCTAAACAAATAGTCTCGGGGCTAGCCTTCGGAATCTCCCTGATATGCATTGTGTTCGTCTCCTAATGGACAAAGCCGCAGTATCCTACATCGGTGGCTGCTGACCTTTCCCCAATAATGTTCACAACCCTTCTCTTATGTGGCATCAAAATCTCCCTCGCTAGGAAAAGGCTCGTCATCCTCATCTATAAGATGGTATAAAGGGGAAACCAAGGTTTCCGCAGCTGAAGTCCCCACAGCAGAGGAAGGAGAAGGTTCATAAGCAACAGTAAGAGGAACCAAGACACGAGAGAAATCAAACGCATTTGAATAAGAGGGAAAGGAGCCGAAAGTATTGTTGCTTTCCTCTTTCTGAACGAGGGTGTGGGATCTTTCGACCTTTTTGAAGGTCCCCTCGACGGAATTAAGAAAAACACAGGGAAAGGGAAAGATCAACAGAGATAAACAAAAAGAAAAAAAGACGAAGACTCCAATGATAAAAGGAACTTACTGAATGAAGAGAGGGTAGGCTCAAACCTCTTAAAGAAACCCGACCACTCACAAATCCCTACAATGTGAGGGAGAAGTCGACCAACCCAATCAGAAATATTTTCGACCATAGGAGGAGGCGAGACCTTGGCTACATGAGAAAAGGACAAGAGGTAAAAATCCACGACCAAGCACGGGAGAAAAATCAGATACCTATATAACAAGAAATTAGATACTTACGAGTATAGTTTCATGCCTTAGGAAAAATACCGACGTTGGCCACCACGTCATCGATTTGACGAAGAAAAAATTGAACCAGAATTGGCGGTTGGATTTGTCATCCATCTTCACCACTAAGCACTTGCCTCCTCGGTGGTGAAGGTTCACCATCGTCCTTTTATAAAAGCTAGGGGCGAATATATGTATTACGTGCCAAAGGGTCAGTTCGACCTCGACTAGCTCATCAAATTTTGTAAGTATCCTTATAAACTTATAAACGTTCGGCATGAGCTGAGCTGGGCTGACTCTGTAATAGCGATAGAATTACTCTGCCAACGGAAGGAGAGGGAGAGTGTAGCCGACTTGGAAGGGATAGGCGTAAAAGGCGTAGTACCTAGGGCGATGAACTTGCACTATATCCCACCCAGCCGAGATTGATTCAATGTGATTGGGAAGGCCGAACTTGGACTTAAGTTCTCCCAATTCCTTCACCATTATCGCTGAGCAAAAAGCTCCAGGGTCAGCTTCAGGTAATTTGAAGGAATTAGATCAGGAATTAAGGTTGCGAGGAACTATCTCCCCCACCGTCGGGAAGCTTCCATCATCGATGGCGACAGAAACATTCTTCTCGTGAGGGGGAAACACCATCGCCAAAGGGATCGCATCACTCCACTCACTAGGCTTAAAAGGCATGTTAGACATGTTTTGATCGAAGAGAGAGAAGAATCAAATGATGAAGAACTAAGAACGATGCAAATCACTAGTACATATAGGAGAGGTTTAAGGCAAGAAAAGAGCAGGAGAGTAATATAAGGTCTTGAAACAACATAATTTGAAATTTCAAAAATCTTATCCAAATGCCTCTATTTATAAGGATCTGGGCACCAGGACCTAAAACGGTTCATCATTAATGGGCACCGAAACTGAAGCAACAGGTTCAATCAGAGGTCACACACGAAACGAAGCAACGCATTGGAAATAGGCATCATGATAACGTATGACGTCATCCTGACTCGTGGATAGCATAATTCCAACAAATCGCCCAGAAAAATAGAAGCGTTGAAATGAGAGGCCCACATAGGGATACGTTTCCAGTTTGCCGTAACCACCACGAACTACACCGCTCACTCGATTGTTTCAACCACAACGAACAAACTTCGCTCATCGAACCCACCTGACCCGCCTCAATAAGCGGCGAGACTAACTGTATGTGACAAAATCTGACTTTAGAATATTTGAGTCAAGATAGTTCTAAGGGAAGAGTTCCTAAGTCGTCATTTATTGAAATGGTCCAAGAAGCAGTGGAGTCTGTAGTCGAAGAGTCAACAAGAGTCATAGTTGAGGAGTTATCAAGGGCCGAGGCCGAGTCGAGTATCATTGGCGGAGCTGTAATGGCTAGTTTTTAGGACAGGATATTAAAAAAATATTCTAGTGGATATTCTCTGCACATGTACTCTTAGGGTTTTCTAGGAGCATGTCCCATATAAAAAGAAAAAAAGACAATGACAGGGGACATGTGACATTCACTTGTAAAAAAGACACTTTGATTTGAAAAAGAGAATAAGATCTCATTTGCTACGATACAAATATCACATTTTCCAAAATTCTTGTGGGTGCTTTTCCTCATACGAGAATAATCGATCTACAGATTCAAGAGATTGTCTGTTATTCATCACCATCAGAAGTAACATCCTTTCTTGGGTGACCCATTTATCTTATTTACATAAGTGTCATTTATTATCATTGAATGCTATATTATTGCTTCCGATTTCCAGAATATTTATTCTATATTACTGTCACTGCCCGATCAGATCCGCGCAATATCTATCGATCCTTTAAGAGCACTATTTAAGGATGTCATTATTAGCTAAGTTTAACCCTTATTCACATAAATCTATTTATTTGAACCAAGATTTATAATTTTTTGTTAAACAATATGTTAGCTATCCTGGTGAGCTCTACACTTGTACAAATGATGTTATTTGTACATCATGCCCCTACACAACTGATCTTGTTTCTATTAAGTATGTCGGATGTTGAGAATTTACGTTTTGACATTGATATAGTAATATTAATGTTGAATGTGATATAAGTATACGTAAATGATTGCGAGTTAATTTGTGTTGAGATTGTCTTTAATACAAGTGATATGTATTGAGTTGTTTGGTGAAGTTGAGTAGTTAACTCACTTCTTAAGCAAGTGCAAATTTTTAGACTTTGATTGCTTGAAACTCGTTATTAAATCTAAAAGTTTGCTTTATTTAATTCGAGGATAATTAATACTATTAATGTATTTTATCAAATAACGAGTTGTGATCCTTGTAGTTTACGTAAAAGTGCGCACAATTATTAAGGTTATCAACTATCATCATTTTTAAGTATAAGTTTAATCAATAGAGTTTGTAACTTGTGCATGTTCTCTATGTACTCACTTACATTTTGGACAAATACTTTATTTTTATTTGTCATTCCGGAGATTCTATGCCACATGTTTGACTCCTACTTGGGATTAACTACAACAACAATAATATACCGGTATAATCTTATATAATAGGGTTTATAAAGGATAATGTGTGCGCATACTTTACTCTTATAATCCTATCTTATGAAGACAGAGAAATTATTTTGTAATAGATCTTCAGCTTAGAAAATATAAGCACTATATTAATGAAAAAAAAACAATAAAGAATAACAGCGAGAAGCCATGGAAAAGCAACATAGATAACAACGAGATAATAAGATGACCGAAATGAAAAAAATAACAAATAGTAATAGAAATCTAATACCAACAAAATACGATAATACATTCTTATACTACCCGTTAGAACAAGGAAAACACTAGACTACCTAACTTTCTACTCTAATCCTCGACCTTCACATCTTCCTATCAAGGGCATGTCCTCGGTCAGCTGGAGTTGTGCCATATTTTGCCTAATCACCTCTCCCTAATATTTCTTCATCCTATTTCTATCTCTCCTTAGGCCCTCCAATGCTAACCTCACATCTTATTACTGAGGCATCTGTGCTTTTCCTCCTCACATGCCGAAACAATATCTAAATCTTGCTTCCCACGTCTTGTCCTCCAAAGGAGCCACACCTACCTTGTCTCGAATAATTTTATTTCAAATCCTATCTAACTTGATGTGTCATCACATCCATCTCAACATGCTTATCTTAGCTGCCTTCATCTTCTGGACTTGGGAGTTCTTGACTGGTCAATACTCAGCCTCATAAAACATAGTCGGTCTGACCATCACACTGTAATAGACCTAAGGTACTTAAAACTTCCTCTCATACGGATTGATTTGTGAGTTTAGCCTCATCTCCCCTTCATCTTCCTGAGTCGCACCACTGAACTCGCACCCCAAGTATTCTGTTTTGGTCTTGCTCAACTTGAAATCATTAGAATACATAGTTTGTCTTCACACCTCTAACCTCACGCCTCGTCAATTAATACAATATCATCTGTAAATAACATACACCACAGTACCGCTCCTTACATGTGGCGCATCAGTACGACCATTGCAAGGACAAACAAAAAAAGGCTGAGTCCCGACTTCTGGTGTAATCCCACCATGATCGGAAAATAGTCTGAGTCCCCTCCATTGTCCTCAATTGCCCTAATGTATGTAACAGGTACACCTCTAGCTTCCAAACATTTCCACATAACCTCCTTTGAAACTTTATCATGATAAGCCTTTTCTAAGTCGATGCACACTATATACAAGTAACTCTTCCTCTCCCTATACTGCTCAATCAATCTCTTAATAAGGTGAATGATTTTTATAGTCGAACGTCCCGGCAAAAATCCCAACTGGTTCTCGAAAATAGACACACTTCTCCCCACCTTAAGTTCCACCACCCTTTCTTAGACTTTTATTGTATGACTAAGTAGCTTGATACACCGATGATTGTAATTTCAATTAGGAATGTAATTTGAATTCATTTTATCAGAAAATTGCAACGTATATATAAAGTTATAATTTTTTTTTAATTCATTTATAGAAAAATATAGAAATTTTTAGCTTCTTCGCGTCCTATTTTTTAATATTTTGAATACTGACACCTTAGCAAAAATTAAGATTGAGTTGTACCTATATTGTCAGTCTAACTTCCCTTCCGATTTACATGATCTTTACACTATATTCTTAAACATTTAGAACGTTTGTTACCATTTTATTAATACTTTACATTATCTTATTCAACTCTAATTTACATATTTGTAAACTAAACAAATGTTGTGATTTTTATTCTCTCAAACTGACCTTAATTTGCACTATTACTGTTATTTTTTAATTTCTTCAAAACTACTAATAGTTTGTTATTATACACTCAAACTATTAGTTGTGAACTCCATGCTAATTAAATCGATCGCATAAAATAAAACTGAAGCAAGTACTTATTATTTGTCTTATTATTTCAACTTACATACTTGATGTTTGTAAATTATCGAGGAAAGGTTCAAATTTACCATGAGAAAATGATTAAGTTTATCTTTTATATATTGTACGTGATGTCTAAAGATACTCTCGTTATTATATAATTGGTTCCTATATACCTCTTTTTCGTTGAGACTGTTCAAGATGGACGTCTAATCCCGCATATCACTGACATATGAGTGTCAAATGGGGCAAATTTGATTGATTTTGAACGGATCAAAATGGCTGAGTTCAACAATGGGCGGGTCAATGAGCAGCTCAACCTTAGATGAGTCGAGCAAGATGAATGAGTTTGGATTTATATTGCCACCACCCTTACACTGACACCTCACTGTCCCAACTCAGTTTACCCCTCTCCTTCACTTTTTTTTTCCATCACTAGCACCTCCTACTCTTCACCACTAGCGCCACCATCAACACCACTGTCAAGGGTGGATTTAGAGTTTGGTCATCGGGTTCATTTGAATTCAGTACTTACGACGCAAAATATAAATTTATGTATAAAAATTTATTAAATTTGTAATAAATAATAGGTCTGAATTCATAACTTTAAAAATATAATGGGTTTAATGTTAAAAACCTTAAAAGTTAAACCCATATAATCTAAATCATGAATCCTCCTCGGATCCATTTTTACCACCTTCACCTTTCTCTCTAAAACTTCGCAAGTTTTTTTTTTTCTTTTCCTTATACCACATTTTTTGTGAAGGATAAACTTGATCCTTTTGTTAAAGTAGAAGGGCAAATTTGACCATTTTCCCTGAATTATTTCATCCTTTTGGGAAAGAGTAAAATTAAATTTATCCATGCATGTGCAAGTCTGAATTGAAGGGCCAGAGAGTCATCAAGATGTAAGGAATGTACATTTTTTATTCAACCACACTTAAATAGTACAAAAATGCTGAAAAAAATATTCTCTTAATCAATGGAATAATATTTGCAGTACTTTATATTCTAATTTCTTATTGCTACAAAAAATGTACTCTAGTTTTTTTTCCCCTCTCATTACTAGGTGTTTGCTTAAGAAACAACTTAATGCTCTTAGGACCCGTTTGTCCATAAATAGTTTTTTCCTTTTTTTGATTTGTTTTTTTTAAGAACATATTTTTTCATGAAATTTTGTAAGTTTTTGTAAAAATTTCGAAAATAAGTTTTCCAAAAAAAAAAGTCAATTTTTTTTGCCCCCCCCCCCCCCCCCCC
>MU744191.1:172349-193305 GCA_026770625.1 Nicotiana glauca | reverse complement strand
ATGGCAAAACTCGTTTAATATTATTCTTTGTCCAATTCCTTTTGGAATTCTTTTTCGTTTTTTTCCTCTTAGTTAAAATAAAGTCCATTAAAAATTAGCAAACAGTTAACATGCCGTACGATGAAAATTATAAATTAAATATAGATGATAAGGTGAATGTCTGTTAACAATTTGCTTAAGATTCTTCATTTTTTCATCTTCATGTTATTCAATCATATAATTTTCCCTTTATTTAATCATATGATCCTTAAACAAAAGAGTAAAACAAATAAATTATCAGCTAAAAGAAGAATCAAAATGTCGTATGTAGACGTTGGGCTTGTCTTATTTTCCGTATCGTCGTGTAAGGATTGTATTTTTTGTCCTCATTTTATTTTAACAAGAGCTTTAATTAGATAAGAATTGGTAAAATCATTTATAGATGACTAAATTTATATATTTGATAATATAAAGATTTTTGTACTATTGTTCGAAAATATTTATAGGCAACCCTTCATAAAAGTTGAATATGTAATATTTATTTAATAAAATTATTTTTCGGACATTATAAAGGTTCCAAAAATGAGAAGATTGCCATATAATTGAAATGAATGAAGTACGATATTAGAGCCTGCTAATTTATCTCGTGAAATTAGTTTTTATTATTTTCTTTTTTATACGAAAAAAGAACATTTCATTCACATATTCCATGTTTATGTACTTGTCAATCAAACTGGAAAGTCTGTTGAATATTCACTTAATTAGTTAATTTTCTTAATTATTCGAGCTTGGATAATAATATTTTCTTCATCATTTGAATAAGATAAAGCATTCCTCTAACTTCAAAAACACTTAAAAACACTAATTCGCTCACAATTTTACTCTAAACGAAACACTACTCACAAATTGATGTACTCTCTCTGTCTCATATTACGTGTCGTATTTTTTTTTTATACGCCTCTTAAAAAATATTAATTAAAAAAGGGAGTGGATTATTCTACCCTTATTTATGTATTAAGATATAATCTCTCTTTATTAATATTTATTCTATTTATGTGTTATCTTTATATTCAAGAACAATTATTACTAAAGGGTAAAAAAGAAAAAAAACAATCAATTTTGTGTTGAATTTCTAAAATGACAATAATTTGAGACAACTATTTTTAGTAATTACGACTTTTAATAGGAGTAGTATTGTTTAAACATATTTTAGTGAAAGAGGAATTTATAAATGCCACATATTTTAGTGAAAGAGGAATTTATAAATGCCACATATTTTTTATCGATTTCTACATCTAGGTGCATTGAGCGTGTTGTAAAGTATTTATAAAGAAATTAATTCTTGTTTTTCCCCACCATAAAGCCATTAATTCTGCAAACAAATAATTAGCTTGTCGTGATTTGCATTAAGGATTCCATTTAATACTAATATAATTTATGATCATAGGCATAATATTCTTTGCAAATTCTGTAGCTATGTCAATGATCAACTCAAGGTGCGATCACATGTTCAAAATAATTGGCACCAAGCATCGATAAGCCATGATTTGAAACTATTGGGATTCGGAATTCTAACTTCTTAGGTTATTTAGTACAAAATTAATAATTTTACATATTCAATAAATTTTATAAAAATAATACTACTGAATTCGATCGAATCCATAATCAAAAAGTTTAAGAAGGTTTGTATGACTTAACCAGGTGTGAAGATATCTATAATATCCGTCTTTCTCCGTCCAAGCAATCTTCCATGATATGGGCTTTAAGAAAGATTTTCTCTTCTATTTTGAATGTTTCGTTTTCCATTATTATTGATGTACTGGAACCACTCTCTGTGTCAACAATTTCAACCTAAGAGAGTTTTTTTTTTCCTTTTCCATTCGGTGTTCGATATCTGTATTGGAACCCGACTGTATTCGAATTCGCACCGTATAAGGCCTCATTCAGAAAAAAATGCTCCCGATCAAGAATTTTTCCATACTCAGGACTCGAACTCTCCTAGGTTGATCACTAGCCAACTGAAATTTAGTAAGTAAAATATACTAGTACTATATTTAACGAAGAAAATGGCTCCAAAAGTTGCAGGAGCTAGAACAGTCAAAAGAAAGGCCCAAGTGCCTAACTGGCGAGAGTTGTAATGAAGTAATATTAAGAAATTCACCTTTTAATATTAATTAACAATAAAATTAACCATATTACTCTTTACTATCTCTTCACATAAATACTCCTAACACATACTCCAACACTATTTACTCCAAGACCATTAGACAAAAAATAATTAACTTATTCTTGAAATCTGGAAAAATTACTTATTTTAAATCACAAAAAGGTCAAAAAATCACAAGTACTCCTCTATTCTTAATTAGAGATTTTAGATTAGAGTGTTGGTTTTTATGAAATTCTTCAATGTGAGATTTTTGGTAGTAACTCTAAACTTAATCGGATCTCAATATGTGTTTCAAATATTAAAATATTTTATTGTAGACAATTTTAATTTATATTTCTACAAAAAATTATTTTCACGATTCGAATATGTGACCTTCTGATCTTGTGATAACAGTTACGCCAAAACTTTCTAAATATTGGAATGGCGAACCCTAAAAATAGGGGTTCAAAAGCCTTCCCTCAACCTATTCACCACCGGAAAAAAACTTAGCTTGTGTTTGGTCATAGATTTCAAATTTATTTTGAAAATTTTGATTTGGGTGAAGTTTGGTTTGAAGATGAAAATGTGTTTGGACATACGTTTTCAAAACATATTTTCTAACTTTATTTTGAAAAAACATGTATATAATTCCTAAATTTTGGGATTTTGGCCCAAATTCTGATTTTGGAATTTGAAATTTTTGATTTGTGATTTGGCCAAAATATGAGTAAAATTTATGGTCAAACACGAATTTTGAAAATAAATTTTAAATTTATTTTGGCAAAATTTATGGCCAAACGGGGCCTTAGTACTCGGTGAGTCGTGACACAAACCCCTATCTAAAGCTTCTAGTCACCGGACATATGGTGTACAATCTCCTATCTAAAGCTTTTCCCTTGAGACAATTTTAAAGTTGTTTTAGTTAGTATTTTGGAGCATTGTTTTAGTATTTTATTTTAGTTAGTGGCTTCAACATTTTATTGGGGAAGCTCGCTAATCCGCTTTGAAATCAACTATAGCATTTAGAAGCTAATGTTTACCCAAAGTCGATTGGGAATTTGCTAGTTGAAACACTTGATCAGATTGTATCAGGGCAACCTTAAGGTTTGAATGCGATAACCTTTGATGCTCTTACTGATCCTTGTTTAGAAGGAAATGTGCCAATGATCACTACCATCTCAAAGGTTCTTTCCCAACTTCTGATGCATCTAAACTGCTTTGGAGAGAAGAGGTGGAGAGGTTGGAAGCAATAGAAAAACATGGGGCGGCTGAAGGACAAAGTTGTTGCTTCTAAAGCTTCAGGTTCACACAACTTTTGCTAGTAATACTTCTACTTGGTGGTGCTATTCAAAACGAGAAATGTCTAGTTAAAAACTCAAATTTACTTGAGCCACGGGGATAAATAGAATACGAAATTGAGCGATGAAAATAATACTACGCATTTTACTAGAGCATGATGTGTCAATTGTAAAAGGAATTAATGTTCTTCATTTGCAAGGGAAAGATATAAAGTAACACATACTAATTCTACTCATGTTGCAATTTGGAGCAACGGCGGTGCACATAGTGTGAAAGATGTTCTGCCACTAATTGTACAGATCCTAATCCACGAGTGATGAAATTCAGCCCTTATAAAAATACTACAATTAGTGCTAATCCAATCCAAGTCAAGATATCCTATACTGGGTGAAAATAATTTGTTGCAGCCTCACATGAAAATAAATAATAATGCTTCAGTTTCTTTTTTTCTTTCTTTTTTTTTGGGTAAATAAATGCTTCAGTTTTAAGTCAAAGTAGAGTTCAAAATTGGAGCTTAAGCCTTCAGGAGTGGCAGTCACACTCACACATAACTCTCAAATAGCAAACTACGCTCCTCTTTCACTCTTTTTTCTATTATTCATAGACTTGGATCAAATGTTTATTGAAGTCGAACTTTGTTAAAGAAAAAACATATACATCATAGGCCTATGATTCTACTCCAAATGGGAGAAGTGCAGCAGCCACAATCCATCCTTCTTCATTTAAAATGTTATAAGTTGATGCAGCATTTCTCTGCAACACAGATAAAGGAATGTAAGCAAAATAAAATGGATGAGAGAAAGAAGATCAAGCTCTGATCAACAAATATGTGCAACAAAACATGATTTATGTTTGTAAACAACCAGATAGCAATTTGCTTTTTCATGTGAGTGGTCTGATATCACTCCACCAAGACATGTATGATTCAGTTATGGGTTCATTGTGTCTATTAAAAAACACCTAACCAGTTTATTTTGTAAAGAACCACATGATTCGGAAAAAATATGTTTCAATTATTGCATTGAAATTTCAGAAAAGAATGAGAAAGAGAAAAGCCACTTTCAAAACATTGGCTGATAACATGAAATGTTTATGCTACCATACATAATACTCATTCAGAAATTAACTAACCAATAAGAAAAGCATTAAGCAAGTTAAATGTCACTGTTCTGGCACTGCTTTGCTGGCTGGCTAATCTACTTGTTTTCAAAATCCTTTTAGGTCCAGGAATATCAAAGAGATCCACGTGTTTCCATCTTCCAATAATAGTTTTTGACAAAAAGTTCCAAAGACTTGAGTACATGGTGGGGTATGATGCAGTAACCAAGAATAAAACTTGCTCACAACTTCTATGGCTACCCATCTCATCTATCAGACATGATCTCATAACTACTGAAATAGTTGTGCATAAACGATAATATAGCCTCTTCCTTTCTTCTTCATTAAAAAACACAGAAACATATACTTACGGAATCAACTGCTTCCAATTTCATTCCAGTAAGAACGAATAAAGGCACGAAGCTCAGGATTTACTGGTTGAAAAGTGTTGGAAAGGCTGAAATCAAGGCTGGGCTTGATTGCCGCACGGAGGTGAACCTCGGGCAGAATTCGAGTGACATAAATCACCCTTGTGACAATGGGCGGCAAGTTGTGGCAATGGCATTGGCGCGGAGCAGTGTCAAGGGCAAGGCTGGGCGCAATGCCAGCCTTGGGCACAAGGCAGCTGTTCGAAATGGGCACATGCTGTGCATAAGCAGAAGTTGAAAAACATGTGCCAAGCACATGGGGGAGCAGTTGGTGGTTACAACTCCCTCAAGACATGCTGATCATGGCCCAAAAACATGGGGGCACGTTTTTGTACATGTCCTAACACGTTTGCCAATCAGTTGGGGCTTGTCAACTGATTGTAGCCTTTAAATATGTGCCTAGGGTGACCAAAAACGGGGCAGAACTTAGCTTTGGTTTATTCGTCTAAGTCATTTCCTAAGGGTAGGAAGATCATTTTGGGCAGGGAATTGGGGAATTCTTTGTCTTGGCCATAGGGTTGGCTTTTGTGTTCTTGTATTCACTTCATTAATATAAGTTGGGAAGAAATTCCTGTAATATCGTGTGCCTTTTATTGTTTTTGCTGCCTTCTTTCATTCTATATTCAAATCGTCCCTAAAAATAAACTAAGTGTTGGAAAGGCTGAAATCAAGGCTGGGCTTGATTGCCGCACGGAGGTGAACCTCGCGCAGAATTCGAGTGACATAATTCACAGGAACAAAGACAAAGAAGAAGCTCATACCAAGAGTAGTATAAAATTAAGAAGGAAATCATTCCTCAACGAAACTCATTGGGTTAAATACTAATCAAAATGGACTTCAGATTTCTGTAGAATTCATAAGTGCAACTAAGCAAATTTCAAATACAAGTTAAGGATTTTCTCCAAGGTCAAAAAAATTACTGCATCTTGTGTTAAATAATATTTTCCAATGACAGAAAATCAAGTAATAGACTTAGGCAAAAACCACACAACCTCAACTGCAAGATATTGGGAAAGAGTCAATCTACATTGAACGCTATACTTTCCCTCTATTGGCAATTGTAAGTCAGATGGAGGGAAATATGGACACAGCACAACTGCAAACCTATTCTTCCTAGCACTACCATGATTTTGTTGACTACGAATAAGTTTTGCCATCATATATTATAAGAATAGCTAGAGCATACTTTATTCCAATCTATTTTACCTACTCTCTTTTCTAATCCATCCCAAGAATATTTAACTACCATGAATACTAACGGTTACTTCTCCAAGATCTCAAGTCAGTACAAAACACCCACACCTTTTGACTGCTTTAGCTTTCAAACACACCTTCGCAACACAATGAACTTGCACCTTTAACTGATTGATAAAATTTAAAACCTTTAGCTACCTTGAATTACCAATGTGAATGTTTCCCCTTGATTTCAAAGAAACTAGTACCAATATAGCTGACAAAGGAGTATAAACTTTCCAGAGATGATCTGTATCAAATAAGAAAGATTTGCTTATTGATAGCATATAGAGTAGAGCCAAAAGAACCCAACCAAAGCAAAGTAGCAAATCCATTTCAAGCAGGAAACTGCACCAAACAGATTTGCAGCAATCTTATAGTGTGATGCGTACATCAGAACTGACACAAATTTGCATAATATTTCCCCTTTTAATGTGGAAGAAGAAATGAAATGAAGCTGAGTACCACTGATAGACTTCCAAAACATTTCAATCAATGCTGCTAACTTGAAAGGAAAATGGGTTAAAAGAACTTTTAAAACATCAAAAATAAGATAAACTTGCTTGGCTGCAAGAAAAGGAACAAGCAATGAGACATGGAAGGACCAAAGGAATGGGCACCTGAACAATGTTGTACATGAACATGAAGGTAGATGCAGAGAGAGTGAGAAACATCAGTTGAACATTGCACTCTTCAAACAGACCAATTGCGACTCACCTCGAACTGGTCGCACAGCCTAGAAGATAGATAAGCGCATGAAGCCACATACCAAAGGCACGTCAAATGTGACTATATAACCAAATCGAAAAAGGAAACATTGGTTTCTTTTGAGGGAGAAAAGGCTACCAATAAGTGAAGTCCATGCATATAACTGAAGTGTTGGACCTTGTGACAAAGCAAAAAGTCTGAACAAATGTGATATAAGGGTTCCGGTCCTTCTCGACAATGTACTACTCCCTTTAACCCAAATTAGAATTTTCCAATGACATGGTTAAGCTATACAAAGTTTCTCTTATATGGTTTACTATCCATCAGAAGAGCATACGGGATACAACTAACTTTTTAGCTTTGCAGACATAAAAGAGGAAATATAGTTACATATGATATGGTAAAAGTTGGGACCATATAATGTTGTTGTTGAGTGACATATGATAGAACTTCCTTTTTTAAGAAATTGGACATAACAACATCGAGCAAAAAGAGGCATACAACTTGGAAGAGTGGACATTCTTTCACTCTGCTGTCACTTTTGGTCTTACACTGAGCTGGTGGGTATCAGCATCCTTAACTTCGCTTGAGCACAAGCTAAACCATACTGAACCAGTTCGATTGGCTAGTCAAATCCAAATCTACAATCAGTATTTCCATGTCTACCAACTTCAAATACATTTCTATAATGGAAGGTACCAGATTTCGCTGTCCAATGAGGAGCAGCAAGTTCCCAAAACAAAGCAATCTACCTTCATAATGTACCCCATTAACTTTGAAGCTGGTGTCAGTAAACCTACAATGAGCCCAAAAAAAGAAACTACCAAAATAACATTCAATATATGCATCAGGTAGTCAAACATATCCAGATATCTTGAAGTTTCAGAAAAAACACCACAAGTTAGCTTTTAATAAAGAGTGTTAAAACTTATACCAAATTTTGGACTTCAGCATGGACTGAGGCCATTTGGGAATCTTCTTAGGCTACCTGATTTGGATCATGATCAAAATTAAATTGAATCACTATTTTTCAGACATGGGCAATGCGCAGAAGAAACTCTTTGGAGCCTGGTATAAATCGTGGCACTGTGATCCAAATGAGCTAACTCCAACATCCACCTTAAGCTTAAAGGATTAAAAAAAGGAAGAAAAGTGTCCGCGCACAACTAAGTCATATAAGATTTTACCCTATGACGACCTAGTCAAGTAACTGTCACTCTGTGAAATATGAAGCGAACGAATGTCGGTGAAACATGGAGTTTAAGGTGGTAGTTAACATGAAAATGATAGAACAGAGCAAGCAAGGAACCACCGCATCATTAACTGGAGCATGTCAAGCTTTTAAAAAAGAGTTAATATCCTCAAACCCGCCTAAACTATACGATTTTTGTCAATTNTGAACTATATCCTCCTTCAAAGGTACCCCCCCCCCCCCCTTATGTGGCATATTGTGTGAAATCAGTTGCGCGTGAACGGTGAAAATCAGCATGAAAAGGGGCCACCTGACAACTTGAATAACGGCTAATTCGCCCATTTATTTTAACTTATATTTTATCCCTTTTTTTTTATATTACACCATCTTCTTCATAACTTCACCTTTCTTCTCCATTTCTTCACCTTTCTTCACCATTTCTTCACCTTTCTTCACCATTTCTTCGCCCTTTTTATCTCATTCTTCATCTTAATCCATTTAAAATTCATTCTCTGTTTATCGACAAGCAGGAAGATGTAACACCTCAAAAAAAAAGACCCAATTTTTTCTACTACAAACTAAATCGCAGCACCTACCTATCATAATTTCGCAACAAAATTAATAGGGAATAAAGAATAAAACCTGTATTGAAGCAATCTTCTTTAATAATCTTCAAATTCTTCAAAGAATCGGAGGAAGATATTTCATCAACAAAACCCTACGCCCTAATTTTGTTCTAATTCACCAGCAAAACCTTCACCTTTATTCCAACTTCGAAATAGCAGCGACTAGTTTTGAAGAGGAATCGATGATAGCAGTGACTAGTTTTGAAGAGAAATCAGAGGAAGATGATCGGAGAAGAGATGTTGAAGGTCCGATGAGAGTTTTATCTGATGGGAGTAAAAGGATATTTTTTTGACTGAGTAAATGACCCTCTTTACTGAAGGGAACGAGTAAAAACCCACCCAATTATTTTGATTGAGAGTAATTAACTTATTTTAGACTAATTAAGTCAATTTTATGATTAATTAGATTAATTAGATTAATTATCCACGTGGCATGCCACATGGCATGTTTTATAATTTATTTAGAGCGTGTATCATACGCACTAGGGCTAATGCGACAAGGGGGTTTTATTATAAAGGGGATATAGTTCAGGGGGGTTTCCAGGGACACTCGATAGTTTAGGTAGGAAACTGATAAAAATCATATAGTTTAGACGGGTTTGAGGGTATTAACTCTTTAAAAAACTACCACAGCACGACAAGAAGGTGGTTTAGGCCCATAACAACTGGACTTGTTGCTAGGATAAGACCTTTTGTGCATACAATGGACATCATCCTTCACCCATACAGCAGATATTCAACTCTTTTCAAGTAACTAAATTTTTTTACGGCTTTATTTGCATTTCAAGCATTGACGTCTTTCTTAGTCCAAGCATTTACAACCTTTCTTTACGGGCTTTCAAATTCAGGCAAATCATACCCAAGACTTTGTTACTAGTATATGAAGTAATCCCAGAAACTCATAGTATATTAGCAAGTCTCCTCCTCAACGTTAATAGTCAAAATTTATTTGGGGATATCTAGTGTGAATTCTGCACCTCATCCAGCTTAGGCGACTCAGAATTTTCACCAACATAGTTATAGAGGAGCTTGTGATGGAAAATCTACCAAATCACTATTCTAGATTAATTGTGAGGGCAGGGTCATCAACAAATAATATTACATTCCAAAAAAGAGGTTAAGGAACTCGTCCACGCAAAAGGTCTATAAAGCTATAGATTAGCTTGACACAATTTAAGATGCAAAATACAAAAGTCCACAAGCCTAGTAACACTTAGCAAGATAGCCCCCCTGAATTGTATAGCTTGATTTGTACTCCTTTGAAATATTATCCATAACCAGGTATTTCTCTTAAAAACCACATTTTGAGTCGCCGAAGCCATAAAGAACATTTCAAGATTAGAACATGTGAAGATTTACCATGTAGTATGGGTTGTTTGTACACTATTTATAAACGGTATGGGTGGCTTTCTACTTTTCACATATAATTTCCAGCCCAACAGCAATGCATGGTTTGGGTGAACATTATTAGAGTAGTGCTACAGAGCAATTGGATAGCAACTTCAACCTACTGTTTTCTTCCTCCGCCACCCCTACCCCTCTTTAAAATTTAGAGAAAACACTGTGTCCTTTAGTAATGATCTTTCACATCTACATCAATAAATCCCCTTATCATGTCTTCTTGCCTCTCCACAAAAGCAATATCAGAGAGAGAGATGGGGGGGGAAGGGAGAGACCAATTCTTCGAGTTAGTTCGTTTTATTACAAATTTAAAAATATCCATCAAGGGGAAGAAAAGAAAAGAGTAATAGGCTGTGTGAAGATGAAAGCTAATAGGAAAATATATTTGATACATAAAAGGATTTTGATCCTTTGATTAGGCTAATTGTCAAAAGTACGGAGCAAAAATGAATATAACATACTCTAGAAATAAAATGTATTGACATTTGAGCTATGTTGCTCGGACTCTCCGAAAATGTTACTAGTTGCGTGTCGAATCCTCCAAAAGTAGTGTAATTTTTTGGAGGATCCGACGCAGGCGTGGCAACATTTTGGAAAATTCGTGCAACATAGCATTTGAACACAAATTCAGAAGGAAGAAAGGAATTAATTTTCTTTCAGTATAATTAGTGTTAGGAATTAATGTTGAGTTACATGATACATTTGGACATTTATTTTTTGGTTGTAATACATTTGTAGTTTGACTTGGGCCACAGGTGTAATTAGTCAGTAGTGTATTGGGCCATGGCCCATTGTAATTATTTCCCTATATTCCTTTGTAGTAGAAAATCAGGCCCATTGTATATATAGGCATGGGAACATTCTAGAGAAGAACGGAAGATTATTATTCAATTCAGAAAATTTGTCCAAAGTTCTTCTCTCATTTTCTCTCTAAAAACCTAACACAGATTCACCATTTTCGTTTGATCTCTGATCTTTACATGGTATCAGAGCCATAAAATCGTCGATCCTTCACCTCGTAATCTTAGCTGCGTTGATTTTGGAGATCTTATTCCGTTAGCTACCGAATTTCTTCATCTAGTCTTAGCGGTCAGAGTTTTCGGTTTTTTGTCTCTTCTACTGGTTTCTTTGCTTTCTTGCATTGGAATGTCATCGACATCTAAAGAATTTGTGCGATTCTTTCTTCAATCGGGATTTTTGGAGGATTTTCTTCGAAGCTAGGGTTTTCAGTTCTCAGCAATTTTGTGCGTTTCATCTTCAAGGCCTTTTACTTCTTCAGGTCGCGAAGAAGTTTGGTACACTCTTTCCTATTTTTCTATATTCGTTGATTCTGTTTTAAGCAATTAAGATTTGTTGGAGATCAGTTGTTTTTTGAGCTTTTTGTTGACAATCATGGGTGATTCCAGTTCAAATACCGGTCCTTACGTTCCTGAATCTACTAGTCCTTTATTTTTACTTCCTTCCGATGTGCAGGGAGTGTCTCTTGTTAGTGTTCCTTTCTCTGGGACATGTTTTGGGGGTTGGAAGCAAAATATGATAGTTTCTCTGTCTACTAAAAATAAAATAGGGTTCATAGATAGCTCGTGTGTTAAACCTGCTGAAACCTCTCCTCAATGTAGACAATGAGATAGGTGTAATAACATGGTTATATCATGGTTGACCAATTCATTATCCCCAGACATTGCTGAGAGTGTACAATACTCAAAAACAACCTAGAGTATTTGGAAACAATTAAACAATAGATATGGGACTGTTAGTGGGACTAAAGTTTTTTAGATTAAAAGAGAGCTTTCCTCCACTTATCAAGGATCCCTAGATGTTGCTTCTTATTTTAATAAGCTTAAAAAACTTTGGGATGAATCGGAGATTATGCTCAGTAGTCATGCTAATGCTTGTGCCTGTGCTGCTAAAGAAGGTCTCCAGAAAGAAAAGGAAGAAGATAATGTTCATCAGTTTCTAATAGGCCTAAATGAAGTCTATGTAGGAGTTCGAAGCAATATCTTAATGATGCACCCATTGCCTTCCCTTGATAATGTTTACAATATACTCCTACAAGATGAAAAACAAAGACAAGTTCTTCCAAATCCACAAGTTTATTCTGAATCAGCCTCTTTCCATGCAAATTCCAACAAGTTTCTGCCTCAATTTTCTCCTCGGCAACAATATCCTCAGAAATTGAAATTTGATCAGTATAATCAAATGTTCAATCCTAATCACAGCAAGGCTTCACTGTTCTGCAAGTACTGCAAGAAGCCTGGCCATGTAATTGAAAAATGTTACAAGTTGCATGGGTTTCCTCGGAATTTCAAGTTTACAAGAGGTAAAAAGTTTGGTATTACTGCTATTGTTGACGGGCAGCCTCCTGGTGTTTCTAATCATACTCCTTCACATGCTGAGGATTCATTAATACCTGGTTTAACCAAAGAACAGTATACTCAACTGATGAGCCTTCTTCAACAATCTGGTCTCAATGAGTCATCATCTCAACCTGTCATCATGGGTTCTGCAAACTTTGATGGTAGTTATTCTTCCTTACCTGTGTGTCTGAATGGTACTTCTAATGTGCGCATGTTGAATAATGTAGCTGGAAGGATATGGATAATGGATTCTGGGGCCACTGACCATATGACTTCAAATAAAAACTTTCTTTTCAATATTACTCCTCTACCTATCCCTTATCTAGTTTCTTTGCCTAATGGTTACAAAGTGAAGGTCACTTGTACTGGATTTCTTACTTTGTTACCTTCCCTCACTCTTCATCATGTTTTATACATACCTTCTTTCCGCTATAATTTGATTTCAGTAAGTAAACTGATTGATCAATTCAGATATTATGTTTTATTCACATTCCAATCTTGTATACTTCTACAGGCACATTCTATGAAGAAGCTTCTGGAGCTTGGTAGAATGGACCATGGACTATACAAATTTTACTTCAACCAACCTACTTCTCCTGCATCTGTTTCCCAAAATGTGATGGACAGTATTAAACAACCTATTCCTCTTCCTGTTGTTCCTGATTCATCTGTTTCTAGTTTTGATACAATAGCTGAAGTACATGATTTTCCTTTGAATGCACATGTAGATGTTCTGAATTCTCTTCGTGATCCTGTTTTATTACCAAATTGTAACAGTAACCAACATATAAATAAAAATGATATTCTTTGGCATCATAGACTGGGTCATGTTCCTTTTGCACAAATGAAAAATATACCTTCTATTTCTTCTTCTTTATCAGCAAAGCAGTCCTTTATTTGTTCTATTTAACCTAGACTGTCATTTCCAAATAGCTCTACTCATTCTACTGCACTGTTTCAACTTATATATGTAGATACTTGGGGTCCCTACCACACTCAATTATATTCTAGGGCAAGATACTTTCTGACCATGGTTGATGATTACAGTAGGGCAACCTGGACACATTTGCTGCACTCCAAAAGCTATGCTTTTAGCCTAATTAAGGCATTTATAGCAATGGTTAAAACACAATTTCAACTTCCTATAAAAGTCATTAGAAGTGATGATGTTTTAAAGCTTGGATCTTCTAATTCAGCTCTTCAGTTCTTTTCTGACACTGGAATAATCCACCAAACAACTTATCCTCACACCCTACAACAGAATGGGGTGGTAGAAAGAAAACACAAGCATTGACTTAAAACTTCAAGAGCCTTATTGTTTCAATCCAAGCTTCCTACTAAATTTTGGGGTGATTGTGTTTTAATAGCAACTTACCTTATCAATAGGTTTCCCTCTTCAGTTTTACACAACAAGACACCATTTGAACTTCTTTATGGTAGTCCAACTTCTTACTCTCACCTAAAACCTTTCAGTTGTCTATGTTATGCTACTGTACCTAAATGCAATACGGACAAGTTTCAGCCAAGAGCTTCCCCTTGTGTCTTCATTGGATATCCCTATGCTAAAAAAGGTGACAAACTATTCAACTTAAATACCAAGTCAGTTTTGTACTCCAGAGATGTCATTTTTCATGAATCTGTATTCCCCTATCAATTGATACACTCTACTTCTTCTTCTACTACTCTATCTTCATCCTTTCCCATGTACTTTTTTGATACACATTCTGATTTGCATAGTTCCAGTCCACCTGGACCTTCCTCTCCAACTGTCTCAATCTCATCTGACTCGCCTGCTCCTGCTCATGATCTTTCTTCACCACCTGAACAGGATCATGGTCAGCCCACCTTCCCAATACATGAGTCAAACCCTCAAACTCATCCATCTCCTGTGACTAGAAAAAGTTCTAGACCCCACCACATACCATCTCACTTGAAGGACTAAGTTGTACAACTTCCCTCTTCCCTTTCCTCTTCTACTCCTTCCTCCTTTTCTGCTACACAACATGCACTAGTAGAACCTCATTCTTACACTCAGGCTACTGCCAGCCCTGATTGGCAAGAAGCTATGGACAAAGAGTTTGAAGCCTTAGAGGCAAATGAAGAGGTCTACATGAAAATTCCCCCAGGGCTTTCTATTCCTTCCACTTCTTCCAGTTCTGCCCCCTTGGTAAGCAAACTTCAGAAATCCCTTTATGGTCTTTGACAGGCTTCTCGACAGGAGTATGCAAAGTTATCACAAGCTCTTTGCTCCACAGGGTATATTCACTCATTGAATGACTATTCATTATTTGTTACGAAGTCTCCATCTTCTACTGTTTTTCTTGATGCTTATGTGGATGGCATCATCCTTACTGGAGATGATTTGTCTGAGATTTCAGCTCTTAAGTCATTTTTGGATGCCCAATTCAGAATTAAGGATCTGGGACTCCTTCATTATTTTTTGGGTATTGAGGTTCTTCATCATTCCTCAGGTATTATTTTGCATCCAAAGAAGTTCATAAAAGATTTGCTTGCTGAATATCATTATTTTGATGTTTCTGAGGTTGTTGCTCCTTTAGACATTTCACTTAAACTACATGTTGATGTTAGGGATTTGTCGCCTGAACCTGATAGATATAGGAGTTTAGTTGGAAAGTTGAATTATTTGACTCACACTAGGCCTAATCTGTGCTTCACTGTCCAGCACCTTAGCCAGTTTCTCCAGGCTCCTAGAATTCCACACATGTCTGGTGCTCAACATGTTTTGAGATATTTGAAGGGTACGCTTGATCATGGGGTCTTTCTTAACAACTTTTCTGAATTCTACTTGTTGGCTAGCTGTGACAATGATTGGGTTGCTTGCCCTATTTCTAGAAGGTCTGTTTCTGGGTTTTGCTTTCATTTAAGGGGCAACCTCATAAGTTGGAAGTCTAAAAAGCTGCCAATTATTTCTTTATCTTCCGCTAAAGCTGAATATCGGGCCATGAGCAAGGTGGTTGTAGAGTTAGCTTGGCTTGTTCGTTTGTTGGCTGATCTGGGTGTGCCTTTTACTACTCCTGTTCCACTATTGTGTAACAGCCAGGCTGCCATTCAAATCACCAAAAATCCTGTTTTTCATGAGCGTGCTAAACATATTGAAGTGAACTGTCACTTCATCCACACCAAGTTGGCTGATGGACTTATTTCTCTGTCTCATGTTACCACTTCTTCACAAATGGCTGATATTTGTACTAAGTCCTTTACAGGTTTGCAGCATCGCTTATTATCCAGCAAGTTGGGAGTGTGCCCACCCTCCAACTTGGGGGGGGGGGGGGGGGGGGGGGGGGTGTTGGAGTTGCATGATACATTTGAACATTTATTTTTTGGTTGTAATACATTTGTAGTTTGACTTGGGCCACAGGTGTAATTAGTCAGTAGTGTATTAGGCCAAAGTGTATTAGGCCATGGCCCATTGTAATTATTTCCCTGTATTCCTTTGTAGTAGAAAATCAGGCCCATTGTATATATAGGCATGGGAACATTTTAGAGAAGAGCGGAAGATTATTATTCAATACAGAAAATTTGTCCAAAGTTCTTCTCTCATTTTCTCTTTGAAAACCTAACATAGATTCAACATTTTTGTTCGATCTCTGATCTTTACAATTAATAGAATTCTACAATAAAACTCCGAAAAAAGGGCTAGGGTAGCAAAAGCTAAAATTCACAATACTTTTGGCTTTGCTGAATTTAGCTCAATTAAAACTTCAGATATGACTAAGAAATGATCACCTTTATAAAAGTTATTATCCATATTTATTCCCACATTTTTTGTTAAAATTTACTACAGCTCACTGTGTGCGAAATCTCTCTCTAAGGTACAGGTCCTTGTATTTCCCCCAAAACCCATAAGTCTACATAAATTACAGAAACGATGAAAAAAATGGTCGATAGGCATATGCCTAAAGCCCTAAACTCCCAATTGTTCTTCAAATAAAAATTAATCAATTAGGTCAACTAATTTCCTAATCTGACGAAACCAAAACTGCATATAGCAAATAATTACGAAACTAATTAAAGAAGGAAGAAAAGGAAAGTACTGTTGGAAGCATAATTGCTCATCAGGAGCGCTATCGGTGAAATTGATTTGATCGTATAGAGAAAATGCTCGTCTCAGTGAAGGCAACGGTTGGTTCCACGGTGGCATATGGTTACGATTTGGGGTTCTTTCGTCGGAGCTAGAATCAACGTTGGCAGCGTCGCGATTGCTTGTCACACCGCCATTTCTCCTCCACCTCCCGCCTTAATTCGCATTGAGGGAATTAGAAGTTCATTTTTCTATTTTGAGTTTGACCCACTAAACTTTACCACTCGTGCAATGAGACCCCTAAACTAACGTCGTACTAACCCCTTGATTGACACCTCACGCAGGTTCGTATTAGTTTCCAAGCCATAAGAAAAGTTTAGAATGATGGCAAGATGACAAAGAAATGTGATTAAGCTTTGATACATTTAAACTACAATTTAGTTCTGAATTAGTTGGAATTGTTATGGGTTTTTTATTTTACAGTTACTCCACTCATTTTGAATTTATTTTTATGCTACAGACCAAAGTTGTAATTAATTCCTGCAGGTATCACATATTTAGTTACTATCAAATTGTGTGTAATTATAAACGAATTTGGAACCATATTTAAAAGTAAAAAGAATTGCATTTACTTTTAAATAAGCTTAATTTAATTTAAGTTATTGTTCTGTAACGTCCCGACCGGTCATTTTGCTTTTTAAATATTCGTTCCCCTAATTAAGACTTCTCGTATGTGCTTTTTACTGTTTTATGACTTGAGGGGTGGTTGATTTAAGTTTGGAAGGGTTCGGGTTAAAATCAGAACACTTAGTTCCTTATTAGTGGCCTATGATGGCCAAGTTTGACTTGAGTCAACATTCTGAGTAAACGACCTTGGAACCGGGATTTGATGGTTCCAATAAGTTCCTATGATGATTTTGGACTTGCCGTGTGTTCGGATCGGGTTTCGAGTGATTGGGGGGCATTTCGGTGCTTGATGTCGAAAGTTGGTTCATTGAAGATTTTCTAGTTCTTTAAATTGATTTGGAGTAGTTTGATATTATTGAGGCCCGTTTGGAATTCCGAGCGTGGGAGTAGGTCTGTGGTGTCATTTATAATTTGTGTGCAAAATTTGAGGTCAATTCATTGGTTGGAAATTCATTGGTTTCAATAGTCTCGAATTGGGGTGCAATTCGCGTTTTGATGTTGTTTGATGTAATGTGAGGCTTCGACAAAGTTCGGAAGGTGATTTGGGACTGGTGCTACGAAGATGTATCGCGACCTGAGGCAGCATTATTGGTGGCGGCGTATGAAGAAGACATAGTTGAGTTTGTAGCGAGGTGACTAAATTGCCAGCAAGTTAAGTATGAGCACTAGAGGCTAGGTGGCCTACTGCAGCAGATGGTTGCACCGGAGTGGAAATGGGAGCAGATTACTATGGACTTTGTAGTTGGGTTGCCACGGACGTTAAGGAAGTTTGATGTCGTTTGGGTCATTGTCAACAGGCTGACCAAGTCGGCACACTTTATTCTGGTTGTGATTACGTACTCTTCAGAGAGACTGGCCCAAATTTTCATTCGGGAGATTGTCCAGTTGCATGGTTTGCCTGTTTCCATCATTTCAGATAGATGCCCTCACTTCACTTCGTATTTTTGGAGAGCTGTACAGAGTAAGTTGGGCACCCGGGTAGAGCTCAGCACAACCTTTCATCCACAGACCGACGGGCAGTTAGAGCGGACTGTTCAGATTCTGGAGGATATGCTCAGAGCATGTGTGATTGATTTTGGAGGGCAATGGGATCGATTCTTGCCTTTGGCTGAGTTTGCCTATAATAATAGTTATCGGTCCAACATCGAAATGGCTCCATTTGAGGCTTTAGATGGTCAGTGATGTCATTCGCGCATCAGATGATTTGAGCCCTGCGAGGCTAGGTTATATGGTACTAATTTAGTTAAGGATGCCTTGGAGAAGGTAAATTTGATTCAGGAGCGATTTCACACAACACAATCCAGACATAAGAGTTACACGGATCAGAAAGCGTGTGATTTATCATTTACGGTGAGCGAGAAGGTTCTCTTGAAATTCTCGCCGATGAAGGGTATCATGAGGTTCGAGAAGAAGGTCAAGCTGAGCCTAAGGTTTATTGGCCTATTTGAGGTGTTGAGGCGAGTTGGCAAGGTTACTTATGAGCTTGCTTTGCCTTCTAGTCTATCGAGAGTACATCCGGTCTTTCATGTGTCTATGCTCTAGAAGTACCATGCTAACAGGTCATATGTGTTATATTACCACATGGTTCAGCTAGATGAGAGCTTGGGTTATGAGGAAGAGCTAGTTGCTATTGTTGACAAGCGGGTTCAAAAGTTGAGGTCCAAGAATATTTCTGTGGTAAAATCTAGCGGAGGGGTCAACTAGCCGAGTAAATAACTTGGGAGACCGAGGAGGACATGCTGAGCAGATATCAACATTTATTCAGCACTTCAGGTATGATTCTAGACTCGTTCGACGACGAACATTAGTTTAAGAGGTGGAGAATGCAACATCCCAGCCGGTCATTTTACTTTCTAAATCCTCGTTCCCTTGATTAAGACTTCCTGTATGTGCTTTTATTATTTTTATGACTTGTGGGGATTGTTGGTTTAGGTTTGGAAGGGTTCGGGTTCAAATCGGAACACTTAGTTCCTTATTAGTGACCTATGATGGCCAAGTTTGGCTTGAGTCAACGTTCTGAGTAAACGACCTCAGAACCAGAATTTGATGGTTCCAATAAGTTCGTATGATATTTTGGACTTGGGCTTGTGTTCGAATCAGGTTTCGGTTGATCCGAGGGCATTTTGGCGCTTAATGTCGAAAGTTAGTTCATTGAAGGTTTATAGTTCTTTAAATTTAGTTTGGAGTAGACTTTTGTGTTATTGAGGCCCGTTTGGGATTCCAAGCCTGGGAGTAGGTTTGTGGTGTCATTTATGACTTATGTGCAAAATTTGATATCAAGTACAATTGGTTTTATAGGTTTTGGCATCAGTTTTAGAAGTTAGAAATTCATTGGTTTTAATAGTCTTGAATTGGGGTACGATTCGCAGTTTGATGTTGTTTGATGTGATGTGAGGTTTCAACAAAGTTCGGAATGTGATTTAGGACTTGTCGGCATGTTTGGTCGAGGCTCGGGGCCGTTGGGTAGGATTCGGATGGTCGACGCAATTTGTTTGCACTTTGGCAAAGTGCTTAAGGTTTCATGTATCTAATGTGTTCGCACCTACAGTGGGAATGGCCGCATGTGTGGCTCCTTGGTCGTAGGTGCGGATTGGAGCGGAGTCAGCAAGGTTCGCAAAAGCGATAGACTTTCCGCAGAAGCGAAAGCTCTTCTGCGATGAGGGGTCCATAAATGCGAATCGAGGCAGAGTGGCCTTGGTCGCAAATGTGCGAGGAAATCTGCAGGTGCGGATGCGTAGGTATGGGCAGTGAACCGAGAAACAGGCTCGCAGATGCGGAGCTTGGCCCCAGGTACGACTGGTTGGGGTCGATTTCTTTCCGCAGATGCAGAGATTACAACCGCAGGTGCGAAAATCGCTAGGCAGTGGAGTGGATTTAGTTCGGGACTTAGCCTATTTTCCACACACTTTCACTTGATCTTGGGCGAATTTGAGAGTATTTTTGTGGGGTATTCTCATCAACATTACAAAGTAAGTAAACTCTACCCATTTTTAAGTTAAATACGCGAATTATAGGTAAATTAAACATGAAAAATTAGTAAAACTTGGGGGATTTTGTGAAGAATCTTGGGTTTAAGTAAAATTTAAATTTGATCACAGATTTGGTTATGGAAATTGGAATGAATTACATATTTGAGTCCAAAAGGTCATGGATAACTTTTATCTTCGAAAATTTTCGGGAATCCGGGCACGTGGGCCTGGGGGTGAATTTTAGGAGTCTTCCAAATTAGGTTGGGTAATCGCTCTAATAGTTAAATTATAAACTTTTGAGAAATTATTGATTAGTTTGTACAACATTTGGCTAGTTTCGGATTGTTCGGCATCAATTTGAGGCTTTTAGGGCAATTTGGGGACCGGAAAGTGGACTTGGGAACGAGGTAAGTCTCTTGCCTAACCTTGTAAGAGGGAATAAACCCCATAGGTGTTTGAATCTTTATTTTCTACAAATTGTAGGTTCTACGTATGCACGAAGTGATGAGAGTTCATGCGTAGCTAAAATTCATGTTATGCCCGGGAAGACATAAGCCTTCATTATGCCACTACTTACGCTATTTGAACTAGTTTAATTGCGTGTATTTGATAAGTAAAACTTGGTTAAACATTATATTTAATTGAGCTTCATTGCTTAAAGAGTTGGCGGAGTATTTAATTTTTGATAAAAAATATATTCTTTCATGGGCTTACCTTGGATTATTTAAATATGCAAATTTGAAATCCTAAGAGTTTCTTTATTCCTATGGATCGGGTCGAACGCATATAAT
>MU744191.1:160365-171658 GCA_026770625.1 Nicotiana glauca | reverse complement strand
AATATATATATATATATATATATATATATATATATATATATATATATATATATATATATATATATATATATTATGGAATGCATCCATGGATCGGGTCGTATGACCTCGGCAGTGTATGTACACGATTATTATGGCTCGGGCCGTACCACCTCGGCATAACTCGTGCGTGTTGTCACTCGGAGTGCACTTACACTTGATATGTCTTTCATGACTTGAGGATTTGCAAATACATGTTGAACCCTTACTTGTTGAGATTAGTATGTGATATTTGGGGACTTTTAAATGTTATTTTGATAAATGGTCATTTGATTATTGCCTCTTATTCCATCATTGATGTTGTGTTTCATGCCTATTAAATAATCTTGTACATTATGTATATTTCTCACTAGTAAGCGTCGAAGTCGACTCCCTCGTCACTCTTATTCGAGGTTAGACTAGATACTTACTAGGTACATGTTGTTTATATACTCACGTTACACTTCTGCACACATTGTACAGGTTCTAAGGCAGGTGCATCTAGAGATCGTCTGGGCGTGTCTTCGCATTACCCGGAGGCTTAGTGGTGAGCTTCTTTCCCATTTTCCATTCTGCAGCACTCGGAGCCTCGTCTTGATATGTTTTTATCTTTTCTGTCTACTTTTTTCAGACAGTTGTTCTTAGAGAGTTTTGTATATTCTACTATATGTTCGTGCATTTGTGATATCGGATTTTGGGATTCTAGTAGACAGTAATGGATTTTGCTTATTTAATTCACTATCTTACTTTCCCGTTTAGTTTATGATTTACATTACTGCGATCACTTACTATGTGTCTCTGCATTAAATAAAAATCAAAGACTTTAAGAACTATTAAAATGAGAAATTAAATGGGTAGTTCATCGTTGGATTGCCTATCGGCGACGTTGGGCGTCATCGCGGTCTATAGTGAAAATTGGGTCATGACATGTTCGGTCTTACAAAAATAATTCATCCCAATTCGAGATTGGATTAAGTTCACAACTCAAAATTTCATGTGCCCTCACATTTAAGAGAGAATCTCGACTTATAAATTGCAATTTAAACACAAATGTGATATCAAATGGAAATAATTAATTCTCTCTCACAAAGATGTTCAAATGCACACAAGTAGTACCATAGGCTTGCCCTTCATGTATTTCTCCACTAATGTAGGCAAACTTGGTTCAAAATCAATTAGGACTTAATGGGTTGTAGTATAGGCGTTTGGTTAAGGTATGACACAATTTTGGTTAGAGTGACTCAAAACCTCCCGAAACACTACAATTTTTCAACAATCAAAGTATACTTCGTTCAAGAACCTTTTCACCCTTTCTTCATTTTTCATTTCATCACCTAGTCTTCCATTTATTCACAATTCCCCCTTTTTTTCTTTTCAAATGTTACTCTTTTTTTATATATACCTTTCACCTTTTAAGCAACTTCCACATCACAACTTTTCCAACATTCACCCCCAAACTTAAGTTTTTAGTCTATGTTTACACTTTCAAAGTACTTAGGGAGGTAAGATGCCAAAAGCTAGATCAGAAAAAAAACGTAGTGTTAAATCTTGTAACATGGTTGCCAAAGAAAAAGTTTAAAGGCTCAAAAGGGGTTGACTAGGGGTAAAAAAATTTAAGGCACAATAATGGTCCAAGGAAGGCCTAACATCATTTTTAAACCAAGTTAGTCTAGGATTTCACTTTGAAGCACATTCCAGGCAAGTTCTAGCCTACAAATAATGCACAAGAACTCAGAACAAATCTCATCACACATGGAACATGCAAACTCGAGTGACATATAAATCCAAAATCCAATTAAAACCAATGAAGCCAAAGGAAATCGCATATAGCCTAAAAGACTATTTAATGAATGAGCCAAAAATAGAACCTAAAAGTCACAACAAAGATTATTACTTCAGTCATTTTTCATTTTAAAGATCAAGACTTTAAATCAATGATACCAAACAAGCCACATGTTGGTGTCACGTCCCAAACTACCTCCTAGACGTGACTGGCACCCAGATAACATCACATGCGAGGTGAACCCCTTTCTCTAACGTTTAACGATTTACACAAACACTGATAGAAAAAGTGCAGCCCTAAAAGTATTGTTAATAATTAAAGAGGAAATGATTATCGCCTAATACATTATTCAATTGATAGAAAACCAACAATCACTCAAATAATAAAACTCTAGCCCAAATCCCACACTAAGATCATGGAGCATCTAACGGAGTAATATGTGTTTTATTGACAGGTATGCAAACCAGAAAGAAAAAAGAAAATAACTAATACAAACTAAGTAAGTCTGAAGCAAATACGGTGGCTCACCTCAGCAATAGGATCCACTCGAACAAACTCGTCAGCCACTAGCTCTATCTCTCGCAATGGTATATGCAAACTACTATATATAAATGAACAAAGGTGTGCGAACAAAGCTATATGTTGTTGTAAAAAAAGCTACAGAAGTTATATTTTCAAGGTTTACCAGTTTATTCCCATATTTTCCTGACACGTGTACAGACTTTATATCCACGTGGACAGCTGTCTTCCACTTTCACTACCACTTTATTTTTCATACTCCTCACAAATTTACATCGCCTTGCACTGCTCCAGCCTCCGTATACAGTGCTACAAAAATTTGGGTTTCTCTTCCATTTTTCAATTCAATTGCTTTGCTGGTAAGTATTGTAGTCTTTTGACCATATTTTTTATTGTGTGTTTCTTTTATATTTCTTTTCTTTTCTCTTATTCGGAATAACCCTCCTTCCTTACACGAGTTTATCCATTATTGCGTCAATGACAGAGTTGTAGTCTCGGTGGATAAATACCTGAGAAGGGCACAATTTCAATTTCTTAAAGGATTTAGTTCAATTCATATTCCAATAATGTTCATTCCTTTACTACCGACTCCAAAAGAAGGTACCAAATTTTCTTAGGGGATAGGGCTATTCAAGAAATCCTGCCTTTGGCTCTTCTGTTAACTGATTCTGCTCCTGCATTTGAAGAAGATAGACAAGAGAGAAAGCAAGTTTCCATCCTGAACAACTATTTCTACTCTTCTAGCGGAACTCTCTGCATTTACCAGAGCAATTGAAAATTTTTAAAGAAATTTAAGAACATGAAATTTTACAACCGAACATCCGAATCACATCAAATCAACTTTGCTTTGCACTAAATTTTGCAGAAAAGTCATTAATATTGAAATGAATCTATTATCTAAGTACCGGAACCGTAATCCAAACCCGGTAGAAACAAAGTCAACCTACAGTCATACTTAGGAATTCTTTTAACCTTTAAATTTCTAGTTTTCAACAAATTACGTCAAATCAAGTTAGATACTTTCAAATTTGATTCGGGCATACGCCCAAGTCCCAAATCATGATATAGAACATTGATCCGAGTCTGTTTACACAAAACGTTGACCATAGTCAACTCAAATGAGTTTTAAGGCACAATTTCACATTTTATCAATTTTCTCATAAAAACTTCCAAAAAAGAAACGGACAATGCACGCAAATCGAGAAAAAAATAGAGCTATTTGAGGTCTTGAAACACAAAAATGAAGGGTAAAACTATAAATGACCTATCAGGTCATCACATTCTCCACCTCTAAAACAGAAGTTCGTCCTCAAACGGAGATAGAGAGGTAATTGTGCTGTTAATCCCATGTGGATATCTATTCCACATGTCCAACTCGGAATTCCATGTGGATGCCTTAATCGGCTAAGCTCTCCACTGCACTTGAATTGTTGGATAACTCTTAGACCTCGACTGTCGAGCTAGAATAGCCACCGACTCCTCCTCATATGTCAAATTCTTGTCCAATTGGACTAAGCTAAAATATAACACATGGGACGGACCACCGTGATACTTACATAGCATAGACACATGGAACACTGGGTGGGCTACTGATAAACTAGGTGAAAATGCAAGCATGTAGGCCACCTTACCTACTTTCTCAATAATCTCAAAGGGTCCGATATACCCAGGGCTCAATTTTCCCTTCTTTTCGAACCTCATCACACCCTTTATGGGTGAAACCTGAAGCAATACCCTCTCTCCAACCATGAATGCAACATCAAAAACTCTACGGTATTCATAACTTTTCTGCCTAGACTAAGCGGTGCAAAGTCGATCCTTAATAATCTTGATCTTATTCAAGGCATCCTGTACCAAATTGGTACCCAACAACCGAGCCTCCCCCGGCTCGAACTATCCAACTAGCAAACACCATCACCTCCCGTATAATGCCTCATAGGAAGCCATCTGAATGCTTATTTGGTAGCTATTGTTGTAGGCAAACTCCGCAAGCGGCATGAACTGATCCCAAGAACCCCCGAAATCCATAACTCAAGCGCGAAGCATATCCTCCAATATTTGAATAGTGTGCTCGGACTGTCCGTTCGTTTGGGGATGAAATGTTTTACTCAGCTCAACCCACATACCTAACTCATGATATACGGCCCTCTATAAGTGCGATGTGAACTGCGTACCTCAATAAAAAATTCTAGACATGGGCACACCGTGAAGATGAACAATCTCGCGGATGTAGATCTCAGCTAACCGCTCTAAAGAATATGTAACTGCCACTGGAATGAAATGTGCTGACTTGGTCAAACTTTCCGCAATTACCCATACCGCATCGAACTTCTTCTGAGTCAGTGGAATTCCAACAACAAAATCCATAGTGATACGCTCCCACTTCCACTCAGGAATCTCTAGCCTCTGAAGCAAGCCACCAGGCCTTTGATGCTTGTACTTTACTTGCTGACAATTTTGACACTAAGATTCATATGCAACTATATCCTTCTTCATCCTCCTCCACCAATAATGCTACCGCAAGTCCTGATACATCTTGGCGGCACCCGAATGAATAGAATACCGAAAATTGTGGGCTTCCTCAAGAATCAACTCACAAAGCCCATCCACATTGGGCACACAAATACGACCCTACATCCTCAAAACCCCATCATCTACGATAGTAACCTGCTTAGAAATACCGTGCCTCACCATGTCCTTAAGGATAAACAAATTGAGATCATCGTATTGACGCTCTTTGATACATTCATACAAGGAAAACCAAGTGACTGTGCAAGCTAGAACACGACTGGGCTCTGAAACAACTAACGTCACGAACTGATTGGCCAAAGCCTAAACATCTGTAGCAAGCAGCCTCTCACCAACTGGGCTACCACCCATACTCATAGCCTTTCTATTCAAGGCATCGACCACCATATTGGCCTTCCCTGTGTGATACAAAATAGTGATATCATAGTCTTTCAACAATTCCAACCACTTCCTCTGCCTCAAGTGGAGATCCTTTTGCTTGAACAAATACTGTAGACTCCGATGATCCATGAATACCTCGCATGACACGCCAAAAAGATAGTGCCTTCAAATCTTTAACGCATGAACAATGGCTGCCAACTCTAAGTCATGAACATGGTAATTCTTCTCATAAACCTTCAACTACCATGACGTGTATGCAATCACCCTGCCATCTTGCATCAATATTGCACCGAGCCCAATACGAGATGCATCATAATACACCATGTAAGATCCTGAATCGGTGGTCAACACTAACAATAGTGTCGTAGTCAAACCAGTCTTGAGCTTCTAAAAGCTCAACTTGCACTCGTCCGAACATCTGGATAGGGCACCCTTCTGGGTCAATATAGTCAAAATGGCTGATATGGATGAAAACTCCTCCACGAACCGGCGATAATAACCCGCCAAACCCAGGAAATTCTGGATTTTTGAAGCTAAAGTAGGGCTAGGCCAGTTTTGAACTACCTCAATCTTCTTAGGATCCACCTTTATGCCTGCTACCGATAGAACATGCCCCAAAAAGGCGACGAGTCTAACCAAAACTCACACTTTGAAAACTTGGCATATAATTGACTATCCCTAAAATTCTAAAGTATAATCTGAATATGCTACTCATGCTCCTATCAAGTGCGGGAGTATATTAAGATATCATTAATGAATACAATAATAAAGAATCCAAATAGGGCTTGTACGCCCGGTTCATCAAATCCATAAATGTTGCTAGAGCATTTGTCAACCCAAATGACATCACTAGGAAATCATAATGCACGTACTGAGTCCAAAAAGTTGTCCGCCTTAGGGATATAGGATGCCCTAATTTTCAACTGATTGTAGCCAGACCTCAAATCAATCTTCAAAAACACTTTGGCACCCTGAAGCTGATCAAATAAGTCATCAATCCTCTGCAGTGGATACTTGTTCTTGATGGTGACTTTGTTCAATTCTCGATAATCTATACACATACTCATCGATCCATCTTTCTTCTTCACAAATACCACGGGCGGACCTCAGGGCGAGACACTAGATCTAATAAAGCCCTTATCAAGAAAATCTTCCAACAACTCCTTCAACTTCGACGGGTCCATACGGCATGGTGGAATATAAAGGGGATGAGTGCTTGTAGCCAAATCAATATAGAAGTCAATATCTCTATCGGGTGGCATCCCCGACAGATCTGTAGGAAACACCTCTGGAAATTTATGACAACTGGTACTGAATCCATGGAAGGAACCTCCGCACTTGAATCACAAACAAAATCCAGGTATGTTAGACACCCCTTCTCGACCATACGTTGAGCCTTCATATGGGAAATGACCCTACTAATAGAATGGCTAGGATTACCTCTCCACTCTAATTGGGGAAACACCGACATGGTTAAGCTCACCATCTTAGCGTGACAATCCAATATAGTATGATAAGGTGACACCCAATCCATACCCGAGATAACATCAAAATCGACCATATCAAGAAGTAGAAGATTTATGCTAGTGTCATGACTCCTAATAGTAAACACATACGAGCGATATACACGATCTACAATAATGAAATATCCACAGGCGTGGACACATACATAGGAGCACTCAAAGAATCACGAGGCACAACCAGATATGAAGCAAAATAGGATAATACGTAGGAATAAATAGAGACCAGATCAAATAAAATTAAAGCATCTATATGGAAAACTAGAACAATACCTGTGATAATGATGTAAGATGACTCGGCCCCGGCCTTAGCTAGAAAAGTATAAAATCGGGGTTGGGCACCACCACTCTGATTTATGTTTCTTGGACGGACTCTAGCTGGCTGGCCTCCACCTCTAACGGCCTGAACTCCACCTCTAACGTCCTGAACCTCACCTCTAGCTGCTTGACCCCTGCTCATAGCTGGCTGAGCGGGTAGTGAAGAAACCGGTGCTGGAACCATGGCACGAGAACTGTGTTGTGGCACGCTACCAAATAATCTCGGGTAGAACCTCCTAATGTGACCAATACAACCACACTCAAAACACTCATCCTATTGTTATGGCTGCTAAAGCTGAAGTTGGCCCGAACGGTCTAGATAACCACAGTGATAACTCTAAATCGGAGGCTTACTAATAGAAGTTAATGGTGCACTATAGGCTGCCTGCGCAGAATGAGGTGTATAAGGACCACGACTCTTTGAAGTACTATGAGCTTGAAGCACCGACTGAAATGTCCTGGGAGGATGGCCTCTACCAAAAGTACCCCTGCGTCTAGATGAAGCGCCACTAAAACCACCAAAATGATGAGGCCTCTTATAAGACACCGGCTCCCTCTCCTATGAATGAACCATCTCGATCTGTCTAGCAATATCTACAACCATCTGGAAGGAAATATCAATCTCGATCTCCTTGGCCATATATAACCTGATAGTGTAAGTAAGCCCATCAATAAATTTTCTCACTCTCTCCCTCTCAATAGGAGCAAAATAATGGCATGATGAGCTAGGTCCACAAATCGAGTCTCTTACTAGGTAACAATTATACTACCTTGCTGAAGATGCTCAAATTGCCTGCGGTAATCCCCTCTCAGAATGACTAGAATGAACTTCTCTAGAAATAGTTGCAAAAACTTATCTCTAGTAAGTGCAGGCGAACCAGCTGGTCTTGTCAACATATAATCTCTCTACCACCTCTTGGCGGAACCGGTCATCTGAGACACAATGAAATCAACCACATTGGTCTAAACTATACCCATGTTCTGCATCACCTCATGGCAGCGATCTAGATAATCATGTGGGTCCTCAGAAGATGCACCATTGAAATGAATTGGAAATAGCCTGGCAAACTTTTCCAACCTCAACAAAGCCTCAATAGATATAACGGGCCTATCACCGGCCCATGCCACAACAATCAGCTAAACCACCTCAACTGGCGAGGCTATTGGAGACTGATACATGGGAGCCAGTTGCTCTAGGGTGTGAGTAGCGGGAGTCTGTGCTCCTCCCCCAGCCCAGGATATAGGTGGTGCCATGGGGAATATACTGGTATGGGCTACACTCTCCATAAGACCCACCAAACGGACTAGAGCGTCCTGAAGCAGTGGAGTGTCTGGAACCTCCTCCTAAAAATATACCTGAGGCTCTACTGCGGGTGTTGCTGCTCGAGCTCTAGGCTAAGCTCTGCCTCTGCCTTGGCCTCTAGCGTGACCTAGGCCTCGACCTCTACCCCTATAGCTACCACTGGGGCTCTGACTCATGTCTAGCTGCCAATGTTGTGCGTGTTCTCGCCATCTGCGAGATAACAAGAATAGAAGGCTTCAATTATCAATGATAGATTAAAATCGCACGATAGAGAAGAAAATGAGTGAAATTATTCCTAAACTCCATAGCCTCTGGAAGATAAGTACAGACGCCTCCGTACCAATACCCCAAACTCTACTAAGCTTGCTCGTGATTCGTGAGACCTAGATAACCTAGTGCTCTAATGACAACTTGTCACAATCCAAAATACCCACTCTCGGGACCCTGATGGCGCCTAATATTTACTTGTTGGGCAAGCCAACATTAGAAAAATCTCTAGCCATTATTAACAAATAAAATTAACCAATACCAATTTAATTGAATAACTAAAGTAGAACTGAAATAAAGTGAGGAAAACCATAATAACAACAATATCTAGATACACTCCTAGGATTGGTGTCATAAGTGCACGAGCGACTAGAATAATACAGATAATGGTCTAAACAAAAGTAAACTATCTGAAATGAAATAAACAACTAGATAAGGTAGAGTAGGACTTCTGGGCTACAAACGCCAAGCGGTTGTATCTCAAGTCTCTATCAGGTGTCCGATCCGAGCAATCTACTGACCATCGCTGGGACTTACTCCAAAGTATTCACAAGAAATGCAGAGTGTAGTATAAGTACAACCGACCCCATAAACTCTCACTACAAAAAAAACTGGAATTAGCTATGAACGTTGTCATAGACTAAAATGTTAATAAAATTTGTATAATTTTTAGGGAAACTTACAAAAATGTCCCATTTAAATCTCAATTTACCAACCTCTAGCCATTAGTCATAGACTTACTAAAACTAGCTAACAAAAAATGAAAAATCAAATAATAGGGTTCTTTTTCTCAAAGAATCACATGCAAAAATCATCTTCCATATTTTTAAGCGAGATTAGCAACATTAGATACAAGACGGAAAGGAAATTTCATGGACGGGGTAGCAAATAAAGTGATGAAATACAAAAATCTATACAATATTCCAAAAATCTAAACAAAAAAGGAACTTTTTAAATGGGTATAGTTGAAATTCATTGAAAGTATATAGATAAGTCAATATACAAAATTTGAGGAAGATTAGAGGTGATTTAGACTGGTTTTGTATCAAAATTCGTAATTAAATCGAGTTCAAAAAAGTCTTCTGCGACACATGTATCAAACATGTATCTCACACACATGTATACATGGATATATATGTGATACACAACTGATACAAATATGATATATATATGTTATACACAACTAATACACAGTGTGATACACATATTATTTTTTTTTCATGTTCAGCTTTTACTTCGAATTTTCAATTCAAACCACCTCAAAACTTCACCAATTCATCCCAAAACTGCGATTCAAGCTCCTNTATATATATATATATATATATATATATATATATATATATATATATATATATATATATATATATTCAAGCTATTATTTTGAGACCAGTTATAGAGTGTCATTTTCCCTTCTAAAATTTTAGTACTTGTTGAGAACGTTTCAATCTCTCTAGTTTTTGAAGAATTAACACAAATAACCACCTATTTAACCATTTAAACTAAAATTAGCCGGTGGGGGTATAATATATGCATAATTTATGTATTATACGTATATAATTATAAACAATACAAGAGGTCCTTATTTATAGCTATACTATACAAGGACATACTACTCTTATTCCAATGTGGGACAAGACTACATTATGTACATATCTAACACTCCCCCTTAAGCTNACTCCAAAGTATTCACAAGAAATGCAGAGTGTAGTATAAGTACAACCGACCCCATAAACTCTCACTACAAAAAAAACTGGAATTAGCTATGAACGTTGTCATAGACTAAAATGTTAATAAAATTTGTATAATTTTTAGGGAAACTTACAAAAATGTCCCATTTAAATCTCAATTTACCAACCTCTAGCCATTAGTCATAGACTTACTAAAACTAGCTAACAAAAAATGAAAAATCAAATAATAGGGTTCTTTTTCTCAAAGAATCACATGCAAAAATCATCTTCCATATTTTTAAGCGAGATTAGCAACATTAGATACAAGACGGAAAGGAAATTTCATGGACGGGGTAGCAAATAAAGTGATGAAATACAAAAATCTATACAATATTCCAAAAATCTAAACAAAAAAGGAACTTTTTAAATGGGTATAGTTGAAATTCATTGAAAGTATATAGATAAGTCAATATACAAAATTTGAGGAAGATTAGAGGTGATTTAGACTGGTTTTGTATCAAAATTCGTAATTAAATCGAGTTCAAAAAAGTCTTCTGCGACACATGTATCAAACATGTATCTCACACACATGTATACATGGATATATATGTGATACACAACTGATACAAATATGATATATATATGTTATACACAACTAATACACAGTGTGATACACATATTATTTTTTTTTCATGTTCAGCTTTTACTTCGAATTTTCAATTCAAACCACCTCAAAACTTCACCAATTCATCCCAAAACTGCGATTCAAGCTCCTTAAGTTGTGCCCAATCTATTCTAATAATACTCACTCAAAACAAAGCAAAAATTTGATTTTTTTTTGCTACAGATAACTAATTAGCTAATTTGGCTAATATTAGTAATATTTTATCAGTTGGCCAATTTTTTAGCGATCTACATATAAATGGACATAGCTGGTAATTTCCCTAATTTTTATATATATATATATATATATATATATATATATATATAT